>NW_021025240.1:1109170-1128833 GCF_004153795.1 Camellia sinensis
ATTCCCGCTCGAGCGGAGAACACAACGCTCGAGCGCCAAGAACAAAAATCTGGACACGCTCGAGCGCAATAAGGCCCGCTTGAGCGCCAAGACACAAGAATAAAGCACTTCCGCTCGAGCGTAGATTTCCCCCTCCCAGAACTTATACCCAGAAAGTACTACCCGCTCGAGCGCCACCAAACCCGCTCGAGCGCTACCGCTCGAGCGTAAACAAACCTGCTCGAGCGTAAAAATCACATCTGCAGAAGTTTTGTAGGAACACGAAATACTGGAGGTGTGCAATCCCCGCTCGAGTGCAAGAAGACCCACTTGAGTGGATCGCCTAAAAACTGGACAACAAGGAATTGAAACCAAGGCCTAACCAACCTGTAGCAACCCTGCTCAAAACATCCTAAAACTAAATCAAGTGGAATTAAAGGACGGCAACAAGATGGATACCACTGCCAACTTCATGGAACTGAGTCCGGAACACAACAGAACAGTAAAAGGACAACCGGAATCGCTATATAATCTATTCTGTCGGTGTTCTCCAGCTGAGTACTTAGTTGGCAGTGTGGTCGGAAATTGACAACACAGTAGTAATAATGAAATGATTAAAACTACCAAGAAAATGTTGAATAAACATTTTGACATGAAAGACATGGGGATTGCTAATGTAATACTTGGTATGAAAATTACCAAAACATCAGAAGGTTATGCTTTGTCACAATCTCATTACATTGAGAAAATACTTGATAAATTTAGTAAAGAAGATGATCATTTTGCTAGAACACTTGTGGTTATTAATTTGTTTCTTTCTAAGAATGTACAGGAAAGTATTTCTCAATTAGAGTATGCCCAAATTATTGGAAGTTTAATGTACTTGATGAACTGCCCTCGCCCGGATATAGCTTATGCAGTAAGTAAATTAAGTAGATATACGAGTAATCCAAGAGTAGAACACTGGAAAACAATTATAAGGGTTCTAAGATATCTCCGATTTACTCGTAACATTGGGCTAAATTATACTAGATATCCAGTAGTACTTGAAGGATATTGTGATGAAAATTGAATATCAGATACTAGAGACTCAAAATCCATCAGTGGGTATGTCTTTACTCTTGGTGGGACGGCTGTATCATAGAAATCTTCCAAACAGACTTGCATTGCTAGGTCTACTATGGAATTAGAATTTATAACTTTAGATAAAGCTGGAGAAGAAGCAGAATGACTTTGCCACTTCCTTGAAGATATTCTAATGTGGCCAAAATCGGTGCCTGCTATATGCATACATTGCAATAGTCAATCAGCAATAGGTAGAGCACAGAGTTATATGTATAACGGTAAGTCGCGATACATTCGGGGTGTGATTGGTTTGGCTTTAGAAGATAATTTTCAAAAAAAAATTTAGGGAGAGAATTTAGAATTTTTTTTAGTTTATTTAGTTGTATATTTTGGAAATAGTTTCGGAGTATGGGAGTTTAGGATAATTTGATATTTTGTTATAGTTGAGTAGATGCGTGTGAGAGAATAAGTGATTGATAAGGAGAGAGCAGAGAGAAAAAGTGATTAATTGATATGTAGGAGAGAGAAAATAATTTTAGATTTTTTTTTTCCAAAATTACTAAACCAAACAAAATTTTCTCCAAAATTTATTTCTCAAAATCAAACCAAACCAAACAATATGAGTTTTCAGCATCTTGTTGGGAAGTATATATAATCTATTCTTTGTGCATTTTTATGTCTGTGATAAGTTGTTTTTGTGCATATTTATAAAATAGTGAGAGTAATAACAAGTCAATCCAACAAAAGTAAGAGAGAAATTCTACTAAAAACTATGAAAGGAATGAGAGCAATGACCATCAAAATATGCATAGGGATTCTTTTATTTAAGAAAAAAATCCATTGGAGAAGCATTGATGATAAACAAAGAATCTTTTAAGTCTTTTCATGGTTAATTGTCACATTAATTGTCTTTAAGAATGCACTTGTCATCACAGTGTGTTTTAATTAGCTATAAAAGGGTACTTCAGTCTCACTCTTGATTTGAGCCATCAAGTGTTGGAAATTTGGTTTTTATAGGCTTATTTTGGGCCAACTTTAAGCCCAAAATTGAGTGGGTCCCACATATCTTTTGGGGTGGATCCAAAGAGATGACATGTTCATTGTCGCACGGTAAAGACGGTTCGTGGAAACCATTTATGAGGGAATGAAAAGTTGACGTCGTTTTCAGATTCGTGGAATGGATAATTAAAGAATTAAATATGGTTTCCTTATAAGGCTTATCCCATATTGAAATTTTAAGTAAGCTTTTGTGAGTATATAAGCTCTAGGTGTACAATCTTAGGTTGGGCCCCAAGGGGCATCCCAAGTTTGTAGAAGGGAGGAGTTATGTACAAAGTAAAAATTGGCTCAAACCACCACACACGCGCGCATGCCGCCGCCATTCGATCGGCCAAGCTGTACCAGGCGCGAGTGTGGGGTGTGGGTCGGATCGATCCTAACATTAATTTTTTAGATAAAGTTTGTTTGAATTTTTTTCAAAAATTATTGCGAAAATTTAATTTGAATTCAAATTTTTTACCAAATTTGAATTCAAATTTTCTGTCCATAATTGTGCCTCTTCCAGTCCAAAATTCCCAACAGATAAACTATTTTTTAACAGGTTTTAACTGCCAGAAACTGTCCAGCAGTTCTGGACAGTTTTTCCCAAACAGATTCAAATCTGAAACTGCTGCAGATCAGTTCAGGTTTGAATTATATATGTTGCACCTATTCATTTGAAAATGAGATCTGTTCGGACAGATTGTTTGGTCATCATTTTGTCTATAAATAAAGGACTTCCCAGCAGGTTTTTGAGAATTACAAATATTCTGAAAATCTGCTCCCTTCCCTTTTGTTCTCTTTTTGCATTATTTATTCTTCATATTATTTTTAGGAGAAATATTTAAGAGAGTATAGAACACAGGTTTGGTTCGCCGTACAAATTGTTTAGAGTGCTATTACAATTTGTGGAGATCATTGTATCCTGAGAGATAAACGTCTTTTATTCTTAAGCACCGTAGCGGGCGAATCTGTTTTAAGGACAGAGTGTCACACACTCGACTTAATCTTTTGATTATTTATTCGATTCCGTAAAATAAATTCGATAAGTAATTTATTTTATTTATTTGATTTGTTTCATTATTTGATTTACACATAAGCAGCTTCTAACTTGCTGAATGTTGAAGACAAAAAGCAATCACCCTCACCACCCCGTGAGTCAATCCTTCAACACGTGACAACTTTCACTTGGGGGTTGGATAGTATACTACGGTAACACAATGCCATGGGTTATGATGTTCAATGTACCAAAAAGAGAATAAAATCGTTGTACAAGTTAAGTCAGAACTCAGCATAATAATAGATAGATAAATTGGATCAATTTTTATAGGTCAAAGGATCTTATATTCTCATAATTCCTATCTCAATGCACTTCTAAACATGCAATATGGTGAACACATTACAACATTTTTTTAGTTTAGTGACATTTAAAAGTGTCACAAAATTATTCTTCTAATGATATTTTTTGGTCTTGTAGCATTTTGAACAAGTGCCACTTCTATCGGTGTCACGGTAGATACGAGTGCCACGGTAGATACTTGCAAGTGTCACTGCACCATCATGGCTGAAAACTTTTAATGACATTTTAATGTCATGGTAGATATTATTTGTGGCACTATCAAGCGCCATTAAAAAAAGAGTTAGTGACACTTGTAAGTGTCATTACACCATCAAGACTAAAATCTTTCAGTGACACTTTAATGTCATGGTAGGCACTACTCGTGACGCTATCAAGTGTCATTCATGACGATAATTCGTTATAGAACAATTTGATCCGCTCTTGCAGAGACTCGAACCGTCAACCTTCCGCACCATAAACCTTATACACCATACTCTTCCCACTACACCTCTATACCACCACATGATTACATATGCAACATATATTATTTATATAGTGCATACATCCATATTAATATAAAAGTATATGTATAAACATAATTATTTTATTGAACATAATTTATGTAAAATAAACTATTTACTACCAAAATAAAAAAAAAAGACCACTTTTGGCGACTAATTGTTTTTTAGTTGCTAAAAAACTTAACTTTTGTCGACCAAAATCGGATTTGGTCGCCGAAGATGCACTTTCAGCTACCAAAATTTTGGTCACCAAAAAATTTTATTCCCGCCTTAAGATTTTAGTTCTCCCGCGCTAAAAATGACCACTTTTAGCGACTAAACTTATTTTTTGGTTGCCAATTGTAGACTTTTGGCTACTAAATTTTTTTTTGGCACCATAAAGCTTTACTTTTGGCTACTAAAATTTTTTTAGTCGATAAAACCCATATAATCAGCGACCAAACTTATTTTTAGTCGCCAATTGTAGACTTTTGGCTACTAAAATTGTTTAGTCGCCAAAAAGCTTTACTTTTGGCAACTAATGCTGTTTTGGTCGCTGAAAGCTATACTTTCAGCGACCAAATTTTTTTGGTCAGGAAATTTAGTCGCCGAATATGCTTTTTCCTGTAGTGTATATGAAGTTTAATTCATTTATTTTTAATCATTTACTGCATTTTAAAAATTTAGAAAATATATTGGCATTTTTGTTTTTTCAAAAATGTCATTATAAGCTTGGAAAGTTTTTGGCTTAGTGGCATTTCTCAAAATGCTATAAAATATTTGTTTATGACACTTTTCACCTAAGTGCCATAAAAAGTAATTTGCACCTACCTAGTGTCCTGAAATTTTTTAAAAAATGCCATTGCAACTAAAGTTTAGTGGCATCTGTTGGTAAATGTCACGAACATAATTTTTTGTGTCATTATTTTATAAAATGTCATAAAATTGATGTGACATTTCTTTATTGAAATGCCACTAGAGCCTTATATGTTTTGTGGTTCTATGACATTTTTCTAAAACATTTAATGCCAATTTTTATTTTTGTGGCATTTTCTAAAAACATGCTACTAGTGTAGTGTCACTAAAACGTAAATTTGTTGTAGTGACATTTTTGTTGTAGTGAAGTGACACTTTTTTTAATTGGAATGCCACTAGAGCCTTGTATGTTTGTGGCTCTATGACATTTTTCTAAAAAATGCCACCAAATATTCTTTTTGTAACATTTTTTAAGAACATGCCACTAGTATGGTGTTCCTAAAATATGTTTTTGTTGTAGTGTTGTGATACTTGTTCATTAAAATGTCACTAGAGCCTTTTATGTTTGTTGTTTTGTGGCATTTTTAAAAAGCGTGCCACTAAATATCATTTTTGTGGCATTTTCTAAAAATATGCCACTAGTGTAGTGTCACTAAAGTATGTTTTTGTTATAGTGTTGTGACACTTGTTCATTGAAATGTCACTAGAGCTTTTTATGATTGTCGTTTTGTGACATTTTTCAAAAACGTGCCACTAAATATCATTTTTTGTGGCATTTTTTAAAAATATGTAACTAGTGTAGTGCTACTAAAATATATTTTTGTTGTAGTGACATTTTGAATCACAAAAATCTAAAAATGTAATCGTGAGATTAAAAGTACATTAGTGAGCCATGAACAAAAATTTAGTCATCTCAAAATTCAATTTTGATTCACAAAACCTTGCTCTCAGTTAAATGATAGTTCATTAGAGATTTATACATATATATATATATAAACAAGCAATTAAAGTATGTGTTCATTTATTTATTTATTTATTTATTTATTTTTTGTTGTTCTATTCATTACCATTTCATTTCATTTCACTACTTTTATTTAGGTAAGAGAATGCTGAGTTTGAATTGAAGAGAAAAGTAACAGATTTGTGCCATTTAAGCATTTTTCATAAATTAAAACTTTAAATTCTATCTACCATTTAACCTATTAAATATTAGGTCTGATTTTTTTTTTGCTTGCAAGTAAGCGAAAAAAATTTAACCATTAATTTTAAAAAAATTATCAACGTGACCAGCATCATACCTCGGACTGCACCTCTATAGTCAAACACCCGAAACATGCTAATGACATTGAAAAGCTGGTTTTTATTATTCACGTTTGTGTCAATTTGGTTAAATTAATAATACCATTAAGAAAAGATAATATTATGGTAGACACTTTTCAAAAAAGTGTGTATCATATACACCTTTGTTATGTATTTTTATGGTCATATTACATATTTTTGTAATAAATATTACGTATTTTTCTGATAGAATTATGACAGTTTATGACTCAGAAATGAAATTATACATTTTATGGTAATATTACTCATTTTTGTAATAGTGTTACATATTTTTTGGTTAAAAGATTTAAATAAAAAAATACGTAATATTATCACAAAATGCATAACATTATTTTTGAACCACAATTTATTGTAACTTTACCAAAAAAAAAAAAAAAAACATAATATTTAATATAAAAATACATAATACAAATTACAAAAATACATAACAGGGTGCATATGATACACACATTGACCCAAATTTTAGACCGACAAATTCACCTACAACGACGTGGTAAGGAATGTAGGCCTTATATTATTAGATATGTAACTAATCAAAAGTTAACACTTATCATACTACCTCAGTGTGGGTCAAATTGTAAGAATTTTATGTGGGTCTCAAACATTTTCTTATGATTATTTTATGATCATTCTGGCCATCTTTGGCTTGTATTTGTAAAATAATTTTGAAAAATGATTTCCTAGAAAAGAGTTTACAAAACTTTATAATTTATTTAGTTGCATGTTTTGAAAATAATTTTGAAGTTTTTGGAATTTGGAATAGTTTAATTTAATTTATTTTTTTTTTGTAATTGCGTAAGAGAAAAAATGATTGATTAATGCGTACAATATGAAAGAATAAGATAGGAGAGAGAAAAAGAGATTGATTGATATAGAGAAAAAAAATGATTTTAATTTCGAAAAAAAAAATTCAACCAAACAAATTTTTCAAATTTTTTCTCTAAAATTGTCTCTAAAAAAGAAACCAAACAAGGCCTCTTTTTCTCTCTCCCTCCTATCTCTCTTCTTCTTTTTCGTTATCACCCACCAAGCTTATTGATACAGGATTCTTGTTTAACCTTTCCACATATCCATGGCTTTTTTAGGGTAACCCATGTTCATGGTTAGGTAATAAAAGTTGAAACTTAACATGGGTGTCACTGTATTTGGTTGAAGAAGAAGCAGCAAAGTTGCATTAAAAAGGCTATCAAAACTAGTGGATTGGGCACCAAGAAACATATGTTTTTAAACAAACTATAATTCAAAGAAAACAACAGGTCGTCAAATGAGGGAATGGAGGTCTAACTGTCTTTCTTTTCTGAAATATTCCTCTATACTCTTTTAGACTTCATCAAATACGTAATAGAGTGTATTTATTTTTATCTTTGGCTCCAAGGCACTGACCTTTTAGTCCTCACAATAATAATTAGTATATTTGGTTTTAGTTTTTTGAATTTAGTTTTTTTTAAATTGAATTTTCTGTTTTTTGTGTTTTTTTTTTTTGTGTTTTTAATGAATATTTTTAAAATTTTAAGTATTTTTTTTTACTTTTTTATATCCATCTTACTTAGATGTATCTAAAAAATAAAATATTTATAAAAAAAATATTTCAAAGAATTAATAAATGCGAAAAATATACTAAATTTTCGTTTTTTTAATGTATTTTTGGTATTTAATGAATTTTTAAAGATTTTTTTCACGAAAATTATACTTTTGAAGTGTATTTATGTTAGGTGTGTTTAAAAATTAAAAAATTGCTTAAAATATTAAAAAAATAATAAAAAACAAAAAAATACAAAAAAAAAAAAGAATTTTCTGAAAAGTATTCTTAGAAAACCCAAATCAAACAAAGAAAATACTTTTTTTAGACCCGTGATGATATACGGACTTAGTATTTAGAAAATGAAATGCATGACGCAGTCTAAATGGAATTGGATAATATATATATATATATATATATGAATTATGTTAGGGTCATCAAAAATTTTATTAAAAAATTTGATCAAATGTTTCACATATCTCATATACAAGATATGTGGTCAAATTTTTGATAAAATTTTTGAAACCTTTAATATTTTTGTATATATATTATGGGCAACGACAAATAACACGTAAGTAACATGCGAATTATGTTATGGTGACGTTTCAGTAACTAAATGTCATTTAAATGGATGCTTTATTTTAACATGATAAATCTCAATATAATTATATTAATCTATATACAAACTATATATATATATATTACATATCAATGCTCTACTGTTTCCGTAACTCCAACATACCCAAAAAAACAAAAGAAATAAACTTCATGTGTGTTGATAGAGAGGGAAGATTAGTAGGAGCTGAACAAACAAGAACACACATAGACACTACCTTTCCAAGTAAACTGAGAAATAGGAGGGAGGGTGGTGAAGAACCTGGAGAGAAACTGAAGGACAATGGGCAACCGGGTCATCACCGTCGTCGTCGTCCATGATTAGAAGAGAGATTTGCTTGTTCAAGTCTGCAAAGAACAATTACCCAGTGAAGAACTTAACAATTTATCAGTAAATTTCTTAGTAAATTATCGGTAGATTCTTAGTAAATTACTCAGTAAATTCTCATTAAATTACTCAGTAAAATTCTCAATAAATTATGGTAGATTCTTAGTAATTTACTGAGTAAATTCTCAATAAATTCTCTGTAAATTACTCAGTTAATTATCGGTAAATTCTCAAAAAATTCTTTGTCAATTACTTAGGAAATTACTCAATAAATTATTAGAAAATTACTCTGTAAATTCCAAGAAAACAGCGCAGTAAATTATCTGTAAATTCTTAGTAAATTACTTAATAAATTCTATATAAATTACTGAGTAAATTCTCAGTAAATTACAATTAAATTAATGAGTGAATTATTCAGTAATTTATCAGTAAATTACTTAGTAAATTCTCATTAAAATGTCAATAAATTAATCGATAAATTCTTTGTAAATTACTCAGTAAATTATTGGTAAATTCTTAGTTAATTACTCAGTAAATTCTCACTAAATTACTCAGAAAATTTATCAGTAAATTAGACGTAAAATTCTCTATAAATTATTCAGTAAATTCTTAGTAATTTATAACAAAATTCTGAGTAAATTCTCAAAGAATTGCAAGAATTTTTTTTTTGTTAATTAATCAGTAAATTATTAGTAAATTTCTCAATAAATTCTCAGAAAATTCTTGGTAAATTCAAAGTAATTTCTTAGTAAATTATTCAGCAAATTACTCCATAAATTCGTAGAAAATTCTCAACAAATTACTCGTTAAATTCTCAATAAATTCTCTATAAATTACTTTGTAAATTATCTGTAAATTTGCTGTAAATTACTTAATAAATTCTAAATAAATTACTAAGAATTTTTTTAATAAATTCTAAGAAAATTCTCAAAAAATTATATATAAATTCCTGATAAATTACTCAGTAAATTCATAGTAAATTACTCATAAAATCATCAAAAAAAATTCGTAAATTACTTTGTTAATTTTCAGTAACTTATTCGAACATTAATTAGTAAATTTCCCGTAAATTCTCAGTAAATTATTCCATAAATTCTAAGTAAATTACTTAGTAAATTCTCAACAAATTAATCCATAAAGTCTAAGTAAATTATCAATAAATTCTTAGTAACTTACTCGGTAAATTCTCAATAAATTACTTAGTAATTTCCTACTAAATTACCCGGCGAAGAACTTAGTAATTTATTAGTAAATTTCTTAGTCATTTCGCAGTAAATTCTCAATAAATTAGTCAGTAAATTCTCATTAAATTACTGCGTAAAATTCTCAATAAATTACATGCAAAATTCTCAGAAAATTATTCAGTAAATTCTTAGTAAATTATTAGAAAATTTTGTGTAAATTCTTAGAAAACCATTAGAAATTTTTTTGTGAATTACTCAGTAAATTACGAGTCAATTACTCTGTAAATTCACCAAAAATTTTGTATAAATTCTTGGTAAATTACTCAGTAAATTCACAGAATTTTTTTAAAAAATTACTCAGCAAATTACCTTGTAAATTCTCAGTAAATTGGTTGTAAATTCTCAAGAAATTATTAGTTATTTTTTCAATAAATTCTCTATAAATTACTCAGTTAATTATCAGTAAATTCTCGGTAAATTACTCAATAAATTATGAGTAAATTACTCAGCAAATTACTCAATTAATTCTCATTAAAGTTATAGTAAATTCGTGGTAAATAACTCGGCAAATTCTCAATAAATTGCTTCGTAAATGACTGGTAAGTTCCTAGAAAATTACTCAACAAATTCTCAGTAAATTTATTGTAAATTATTCGGTGAATTACTCACTAAATTTATCTGTAAATTACTAAGTAAATTCCCTAGTAAATTACTCGATAAATTTTCTGTAAATTACTCAGTTAATTATCGGTAAATTCTTAAAAAATTTCTTTGTCAATTACTTAGGAAATTACTCAATAAATTATTAGAAAATTACTCTGTAAATTCCAAGAAAACAGCGCAGTAAATTATCTGTAAATTCTTAGTAAATTATCTAATAAATTCTATGCAAATTACTGAGTAAATTCTCAGTAAATTACAAGTAAATTAATGAGTGAATTATTCAGTAATTTATCAGTAAATTACTTAGTAAATTCTCATTAAAATGTCAATAAATTATTCGATAAATTCTCTGTAAATTACTCAGTAAATTATTGGTAAATTCTTAGTTAATTACTCAGTAAATTACTTAGTAAATTCTCACTAAATTACTCAGGAAATTTCTCATTAAATTAGACGTAAAATTCTCTATAAATTATTCAGCAAATTCTTAGTAATTTAAAAGAAAATTCTTAGTAAATTCTCAAAAAATTGCAAGAAATTTTTTTCTGAATTAATCAGTAAATTATTAGTAAATTACACAATAAATTCTCAGAAAATTCTTGGTAAATTCAAAGTAATTTCTTAGTAAATTATTCAGCAAATTACTCCATAAATTCGTAGGAAATTCTCAACAAATTACTCGTTAAATTCTCAATAAATTCTCTATAAATTACTTTGTAAATTATTTGTAAATTTTCAGTAAATTACTTAATAAATTCTAAATAAATTACTCAGAAAATTTTCAAAAAATTATGTATAAATTACTGATAAATTACTCAGAAAATTCAGAGTAAATTACTCAAAAAATTATCAAAAAAAAATTCGTAAATTACTTTGTTAATTTTCAGTAAATTATTCGAACATTAATTAGTAAATTCTCAGTAAATTATTCCATAAATTCTAAGTAAATTACTTATGAAATTCTCAATAAATTAATCCACAAAGTCTAAGTAAATTATCAATAAATTCTTAGTAACTTACTTATTAAATTCTCAATAAAGTACTTAGTAATTTCCAACTAAATTACCCAGTGAAGAACTTAGTAATTTATCAGTAAATTTCTTAGTCAATTCGCAGTAAATTCTCAATAAAGTAGTCAGTAAATTCTCATTAAATTACCGAGTGAAATTCTCAATAAATTACACACAAAATTCTCAAAAAATTATTCAGTAAATTCTAAGTAAATTATTAGAAAATTTTGTGTAAATTCTTAGAAAATCATTAGAATTTTTTTTTGTGAATTACTCAATAAATTATGAGTCAATTACTCTGTAAATTCACAAAATATTTTGTATAAATTCTTGGTAAATTACTCAGTAAATTCACATAAATTTTTTTAAAAATTACTCAGCAAATTACTCTGTAAATTCTCAGTAAATTGGTTGTAAATTCTCAATAAATTATTTGTTAAATTTTCAATAAATTCTCTATAAATTACTCAGTTAATTATCGGTAAAATCTCGGTGAATTACTCAATAAATTCAAAGTAAATTACTCTGCAAATTTTAAAAAAATTCTAAGAAAATTCTACATAAATTATGAGTAAATTACTTAGCAAATTACTCAGAAAATTCTCATTAAAGTTATAGTAAATTCGTGGTAAATAACTCGGCAAATTCTCAGTAAATTGCTTCGTAAATGACTGGTAAGTTCCTTGAAAATTACTCAACAAATTCTCAGAAAATACTCTGTAAATTCTCAATAAACTCTTAGTAATTTACTGAGTAAATTCTAAATACATTACTAAGTAAATTCATAGTAAATTATTCGGTGAATTACTTACTAAATTTATTTGTAAATTACTGAGTAAATTCCCAGTAAATTACTCGGTAAATTCTCTGTAAATTAGTCAGTTAATTATCGGTAAATTCTCAAAAAATTCTTTGTCAATTACTTAGGAAATTCTCAATAAATTATTAGAAAATTACTTTGTAAATTCCAAGAAAACAGCGCAGTAAATTATCTGTAAATTCTTAGTAAATTATCTAATAAATTCTAAGCCAATTACTGAGTAAATTCTAAGTAAATTACAAGTAAATTAATGAGTGAATTATTCAGTAATTTATCAGTAAATTACTTAGTAAATTCTCATTAAAATGTCAATAAATTATTTGATAAATTCTCTGTAAATTACTCAGTAAATTATTGGTAAATTCTTAGTTAATTACTCAGTAAATTACTTAGTAAATTCTCACTAAATTACTCAGGAAATTTCTCAATAAATTAGACGTAAAATTCTCTATAAATTATTCAGCAAATTCTTAGTAATTTATAAGAAAATTCTTAGTAAATTCTCAAAAAATTGCAAGAAATTTTTTTGTGAATTAATCAGTAAATTATTAGTAAATTACTCAATAAATTATTAAAAAATTCTTGGTAAATTCAAAGTAATTTCTTAGTAAATTATTCAGCAGATTACTCCATAAATTCGTAGAAAATTCTCAACAAATTACTTGTTAAATTCTCAATAAATTCTCTATAAATTACTTTGTAAATTATCTGTAAATTTTCAGTAAATTACTTAATAAATTCTAAATAAATTACTCGGAAAATTTTCAATAAATTATGTATAAATTCCTGATAAATTACTCAGCAAATTCATAGTAAATTACTCAAAAAATTATCAAAAAAAAATTCGTAAATTTCTTTGTTAATTTTCAGTAAATTATTCGAACATTAATTAGTAAATTTCCTGTAAATTCTCAGTAAATTATTCCATAAATTCTAAGTAAATTACTTTGTAAATTCTCAATAAATTAATCTACAAAGTCTAAGTAAATTATCAATAAATTCTTAGTAACTTACTCAGTAAATTCTCAATAAATTACTTAGTAATTTCCAACTAAATTACCCGGTGAAGAACTTAGTAATTTATCAGTAAATTTCATAGTCAATTCGCAGTAAATTCTCAATTAAGTAGTTAGTAAATTCTCATTAAATTACCGAGTAAAATTCTCAATAAATTACACGCAAAATTCTCAGAAAATTATTCAGTAAATTCTTAGTAAATTATTTGAAAATTTTGTGTAAATTCTTAGAAAATCATTAGAAATTTTTTTGTAAATTACGAGTCAATTACTCTGTAAATTCAATGAAAATTTTGTATAAATTCTTGGTAAATTACTCAGTAAATTCACAGAATTTTTTTTAAAAATTACTTTGTAATTTCTCAGTAAATTGGGTGTAAATTCTCAATAAATTATTCGTTAAATATACAATAAATTCTCTATAAATTACTCAGTTAATTACCGGTAAATTCTCGGTGAATTACTCAATAAATTCAAAGTAAATTACTCTAAAAATTTTCAATAAATTCTAAGAAAATTCTCAATAAATTATTAGTAAATTACTCAGCAAATTCTCATTAAAGTTATAGTAAATTCGTGGTAAATAACTCAGCAAATTCTCAGTAAATTGCTTCCGTAAATGACTGGTAAGTTCATAGAAAATTACTTAACAAATTCTTAGTAAATACTCAGTAAATTCTCAATAAACTCTTAGTAATTTACTGAGTAAATTCTAAATAAATTACTAAATAAATTCATAGTAAATTATTCGGTGAATTACTCACTAAATTTATATGTAAATTACTAAGTAAATTTCCAGTAAATTACTCGGTAAATTCTCCGTAAAGTACTCAGTTAATTATCGATAAATTCTCAAAAAATTCTTGGTCAATTACTTAGTAAATTATTAGAAAATTACTCTGTAAATTCCAAGAAAATAGCGCAGTAAATTATCTGTAAATTCTTAGAAAATTATCTAATAAATTCTAAGCAAATTACTGAGTAAATTCTCAATAAATTACTCCTTAAATTCTCAGTAAATTACAAGTAAATTAATGAGTGAATTATTTAGTAATTTATCAGTAAATTACTTAGTAAATTCTCATTAAAATGTCAATAAATTATTCGATAAATTCTCTGTAAATTACTTAGTAAATTATTGTTAAATTTTTAGTTAATTACTCAGTAAAATATGAGTAAATTTCTCAATAAATTCTCAGAAAATTCTTGGTAAATTCAAAATAATTTCTTCGTAAATTATTCAGCAAATTATTCCATAAATTCTCAATAAATTCATAGAAAATTCTCAACAAATTACTCGTAAAATTCTCTATTATCTGTAAATTTTCTGTAAATTACTTAATAAATTCTAAATGAATTACTCGGAATATTTTCAATAAATTCTAAGAAAATTCTCAATAAATTATGTGTAAATTCTTGATAAATTACTCAGTAAATTCATAGTAAATTACTCATAAAATTATCGAGAAAAATTTCGAAAATTACTTTGTTAATTTTCAGTAAATTATTCGAACATTAATTAGTAAATTTCCTGTAAATTCTCAGTAAATTATTCTATAAATTCTAAGTAAATTATTTAGTAAATTCTCAATAAATTAATCCATAAAGTCTAAGTAAATTATCAATAAATTCTTAGTAACTTACTCAGTAAATTCTTAGTAAATTATTAGAAAATTTTGTGTAAATTCTTAGAAAATCAATAGAAATTTTTTTGTGAGTTACTCAGTAAATTACGAGTCAATTACTCTGTAAATTCACCGAAAATTTTGTATAAATTCTTGGTAAATTAGTCAGTAAATTCACAGAAATTTTTTTAAAAATTACTCAGTAAATTACTCTGTAATTTCTCAGTAAATTGGTTGTAAATTCTCAATAAATTATTTGTTAAATTTTCAATAAATTCTCTATAAATTACTCAGTGAATTATCAGTAAATTCTCGGTGAATTACTCAATAAATTCAAAGTAAATTACTCTTAAAATTTTCAATAAATTCTAAGAAAATTCTCAATAAATTATGTGTAAATTACTCAGTAAATTCTCATTAAAGTTATTGTAAATTCGTGGTAAATAACTCGGTAAATTCTCAGTAAATTGTTTCGTAAATGACTGGTAAGTTCCTAGAAAATTACTCAGCAAATTCTTAGTAAATACACAGTAAATTCTTAATAAACTCTTAGTAATTTACTGAGTAAATTCTAAATAAATTACTAAGTAAATTCAGAATAAATTATTCGATGAATTACTCACTAAATTTATCTGTAAATTACTAAGTAAATTCCCAGTAAATTACTCGATAAATTCTCTGTGAATTGCTCAGTTAATTCTTGGTAAATTCTCAAAAAATTCTTGGTCAATTACTTAGGAAATTACTCAGTTAATTATTAGAAAATTACTCTGTAAATTCAAAGAAAACAGCGCAATAAATTATCTGTAAATTCTTAGTAAATTATCTAATAAATTCTAAGCAAATTACTGAGTAAATTCTCAGTAAATTACAAGTAAATTAATGAGTGAATTATTCAGTAATTTATCAGTAAATTACTTAGTAAATTCTCATTAAAATGTAAATAAATTATTCGATAAATTTTCTGTAAATTACTCAGTAAATTATTGGTAAATTCTTAGTTAATTACTTAGTAAATTCTCACTAAATTATTCAGCAAATTCATAGTAATTTATTTGAAAATTCTGAGTAAATTCTCAATTCTCTATAAATTATTCAGCAAATTCTTAGTAATGTATCAGAAAATTCTGAGTAAATTCTCAAAAAAAGTGCAAGAAATTTTTTTGTGAATTAATCAGTAAATTATGAGTAAATTACTCAATAAATTCTCGAAAAATTCTTGGTAAATTCAAAGTAATTTCTTAGTAGATTATTCAGCAAATTACTCGTTAAATTCTCAATAAATTCTCTATAAATTACTTTGTAAATTATCTGTAAATTTGCAGTAAATTACTTAATAAATTCTAAATAAATTACTCAGAATTTTTTTAATAAATTCTAAGAAAATTCTCAATAAATTATGTATAAATTCTTGATAAATTACTCAGTAAATTCATAGTATATTACTCATAAAATTATCAAAAAAAATTTCGTAAATTACTTTGTTAATTTTAGTAAATTAATCGAACATTAATTAGTAAATTTCCTGTAAATTCTCAGTAAATTATTCCATAAATTCTAAGTAAATTCTCAACAAATTAATCCATAAAGTCTAAGTAAATTATCAATAAATTCTTAGTTACTTACTTGGTAAATTCTCAATAAATTACTTAGTAATTTCCAACTAAATTATCCGGCGAAGAACTTAGTAATTTATCAGTAAATTTCTTAGTCATTTCGCCGTAAATTCTCAATAAATTAGTCAGTAAATTCTCATTAAATTACTGAGTAAAATTCTCAATAAATTACATACAAAATTCTCAGAAAATTATTCAGTAAATTCTTAGTAAATTACTAGAAAATTCTGTGTAAATTCTTAGAAAATCATTAGAATTTTTTTTGTAAATTACGAGTCAATTACTCTGTAAATTCACAGAAAATTTTGAATAAATTCTTGGTAAATTACTCAGTAAATTCACATAATTTTTTAAAAAAATTACTCAGCAAATTACTCTGTAAATTCTTAATAAATTGGTTGTAAATTTTCAATAAATTATTCGTTAAATTTTCAATAAATTCTCTATAAATTACTCAGTTAATTATCGGTAAATTCTCGGTGAATTACTCAATAAATTCAAAGTAAATTACTCTTAAAATTTTCAATAAATTCTAAGAAAATTCTACATAAATTATGAGTAAATTACTTAGTAAATTACTCAGTAAATTCTCATTAAAGTTGTAACAACCCTCACCTTACTCTTGTCATATTTGCATACATTCCTGCATGATCTGGCCTTGTTATGTTAATTGGAAGGTTATGCTTGCCTTGTTTTGTTTGTATTGCTTGCGTGATTTTGTTCCTTGTTCGGTGTGTGTGTGTGGCCGAGGTCACCTTGAGCTTAGTTCGCCTTTGAACCTTTGTACTTAGAATTGTTTTGAGACCTTGGTCGACCCCCATCTTCACCTCGGGCATTTATTGCCGAGATGTTTTGCACTCAGTGAACCTTGTCTGCAGGCAGGTATGGCCTAGGCCGAGATGTGGCACACCCCGGCCAAGGTGTGGCACAGCTTAGTCAAGTGTCGTCCTCCCTAGCCGATGTTTTGTTATCCTGTTGCCGAATCCTTGATTTGAGCCGATGTCATTTCTTGCTGATGTATCTTGCCGAGCTTGCTGCATACGCTTTGTCAGAGACTTCTCTTATCAATCAATCACCTTTTGAGCTGAACCAACCCGATAGTGCCACGTGTCCGAGCTGATTGTTAAGACAGCCGGCAGACTTTGAAACACATCATTTTCTTGTCTCAAATCTTTGCCCTTAGAGAGAGAAGCTCTAGAGAGAAGGAAGAGAAGTTCTTGAGTGAGAGTAAGTCTTCCAAGCTTGATCTTTGTGGTTTGAACCGTTGGATTCGAGTTTTGAGGTTAGAATCTTGATCTTCTTTGGTTGTTATTGCTGATCATCTAGCTGCATTGCATGATCGAATCTGTTTTGCATGTCATGCATCGATTTGAAGTTGGTTTTGAAAAGAGAAAATGGTTTTCATATGTTCTTGAAGAAAAGTCTCATTTTGATCCGAAAGTTTGGAATAAGAATCATGTTTTTGTGTTTGTCCTTGCATGACCTTCTTGTATGGGTACCCAGGTCCATGTTTTGAACTCTTGGCATGAAACCTTAGATCTTTGTAACGAGTTTTGATCTTGCATTCATTTTCCTCATGATCATGTTCATCATATTCTTCATGTGCTTCAAAGGGGAACCCAGGTTTTCCCGACTTTGCTTTTGGTTGAGGCCAACGGGACCACACCTCGGCAAGGAAGTGTGGGACCTCGGCAAAGACCTGGTTGGTACCCAGTGTGTTTTCGTGAGACAGGAGCAGTGTTTAATCTCCCAGCATGTTTTGCTTTGATGTTTACTTGGATCTGTTAAGAATGCCGATATCATTCGTATATAGGTATAGCTTGTTTTGAGAATGCGATTTGCCATATGATTGTAGGACCTTGATCCTTGCTTTGAGTCTACACCTGAAGAACTAGGTGAGTGGTATTATTGATAAAGCTATGTTATACTTGTTTTGATAAATCTTGCTTGCTTTGTTTGGACAAAAGTGTTTTGTTAAGCATGAATGGATAGCTCTTGTTTTGATATGTCAAGTATAATCCTTGTTTTGATGCCATCTTTGAAAAGGATACGATCCTTGTTAAATCGGGCTACGGGTCTAAGTAACACCAGTTTTGCTATGTTAAATCGGGCTACGGGCCTAAGTAACACAAGTCCCTTGTACTGGAGGACTCTAAACTTTCGCGGTACCAAGTGCACAAGTCCCTTGTACTGAAGGACTCTAAACTTTCGCAGTACTAAGTGAAAAAGGATACGGTCCTTTCTTGAAAAGATTACTATGTTAAATCGGGCTACGGGCCTAAGTAACACAAGTCCCTTGTACTGGAGGACTCTAAACTTTCGCAGTACTAAGTGAAAAAGGATACGGTCCTTGTTAAAACGGGCTACGGGCCTAAGTAACACAAGTCCCATGATGTTAAATCGGGCTACTATTCAAAAATTTCTACAACACAACTCTTTTTTTCTTTTTCTTTTTATTGTGCACCATATGCAAGTTATAATAATTTATGATGTCAATAGAACTACAAAGTGTCTTAACCAAACCACTTTCAGTCAAAGCTAAAGAAATCAAAATGGGTCATAACTAAATACCTTAATGAATTATAATTAACACTATAATAAATCATAATCAACATTAAAATGAGTCGTAATCTTTTAAACTAAATAACATTTATTTTTTTTGGTTTTGAATTTTTAAAATAATTTTTGAGTTTTTATTTTTATTTTTTGTGTTTTATTGTTTCTAGCGAATTATATATATATGAGAGGGGAATTTGTGCTGAACAAATGGACTGAACTAAACCTAGAACGGACCTTCGTTTTAGGTTGCATAACTGGAATAGCGCATCGTCTCGGATGTTGGACCAAGTCGGGTGATGAACTTGGGTTGTGTGCCAAGCTGAGCTTGCGTCTTGGTATTGAGCTAGGGTAAGCTTAAGCGAGGCCATAAGCATCGGCCGAGCTAAGCTAGAGTGCGGTCACAAGTATAGGTCAAGCTGAGCTAGCTTGAGGCCGCGATCATGCTCCGAGTAGGCGACCACAACTATTGTAAGAACCCACATTTTTCATCCTAATCATGTTCATGAGCATTTGTATGATTATGGTTTGTTAAGCTTGCATGTGTTTGTTGTGATTTGTTTCCCTTGAGATAATGTGATCCATGCCTTGTTTTGAAGCCTTGCGATTTGTCTAAGTGTAGTATGCTTGTCTTGTTCCTTCCTTGATGTGAAACTTAGGTCACGCCTTGCCTGAGTTATACTAGCCGATGTTATT
>NW_021025240.1:1130885-1225928 GCF_004153795.1 Camellia sinensis
GTTATGCCGACCAAAGAAGGAGGGAGTTAGAATTTGAAATTGGGGATCATGTATTTTTGAAGGTCTCGCCGATGACCGGAGTTTCGAGATTTGGGCAGAAGGGTAAACTTGCACCCCGGTATATTGGACCGTTTGAAATTCTTGAGAGAATTAACCCCGTTGCCTACAGACTTGCTTTGCCGCCAGATTTGAGCCAAGTCCACAATGTGTTTCATGTTTCGATGTTAAGAAAGTACATCCGAGATCCACTGCAGATAATTGATCATTTCGGGATTACAGTTAATGAGGATTTGGGCTACGAGGAGAAGCCAATAAGGATTATTGACAGACAAGTGAGGCAGTTGAGAAACAAATCGATACCGATGGTAAAGATCGAGTGGAAGGAACATTATGGCACAGAAGCCACGTGGGGACAAGTGAGACAGTTGAGAAACAAATCGATACCAATGGTAAAGGTCGAATGGAAGGAACATTATGGCACAGACGCCACGTGGGAAAAGGAAGAGGATGTGAGAATCCGTTATCCGGAGTTGTTCGAGGAGCAAGGTAATCTAAGTTTGGGGACCAAACTTCTTTAAGGGGGGTAGGATGTAACAACCCTCACCTTACTCTTGTCATACTTGCATACATTCTTGCATGATCTTGCTTTGTTATGTTAATTTGAAGGTTTTGTCTTGCCTTGATTTGCTTAAAGTTGCTTGCATGATTTTGTTCTTTGCTTAGTGTGTGTGTGTGTGTGTGGCCGAGGTCGCCTTGAGCTTAGTTCACCTTTGAACCCTTGTACTTAGAACTGTTTTGAGACCTTGGTCGACCCCCACCTTCACCTCGGGCATTTATTGCCGAGATGTTTTGCACTCAGTGAACCTTGTCTGCAGGCAGGTATGGCCTAGGCCGAGATGTGGCACGCCCCGGCCAAGGTATGGCACAGCTTGGTCAAGTGTCGTCCTCCTTAGCCGATGTTTTGTTGTCCTGTTGCCGGATCCTTGATTTGAGCCAATGTCATTTCTTGCCGATGTATCTTGCCGAGCTTGCTGCATACGCTTTGTCAGAGACCGGTCTTATCTATCAATCACCTTTTTGAGCTGAACCAACCCGATAACGCCACGTGTCCGAGCTGATTGTTAAGGCAACCGGCAGACCTTGAAACAAATCATTTTTGGTCTCAATCTTTGTTTTTAGAGAGAGAAGCTCTAGAGAGGAGGAAGAGAAGTTCTTGAGTGAGAGTAAATCTTCCAAGCTTGATCTTCGAGGTTTGAACCGTTGGATTCGAGTTTTGAGGTTTGAATCTTAACCTACTCTTGTTGTTCTCATTGATCATCTAGCTGCATTGCATGATCGAATCTGTCTTGCATGTCATGCATCGATTTGAAGTTGGTTTTGGAAAGGGAAAATGGTTTTCATGTGTTCTTGAAGAAAGTCTCGTTTTGATCTGAAAGTTTGGAACAAGAACCATGTTTTTGTGTTTGTTCTTGTATGACCTTCTTGTATGGGTACCCAGGTCCATGTTTTGAACTCATGGCATGAAATCTTAGATTTTTGTAACAAATTATGAACTTACATTTATCTTCCTCATGATCATGTTCATCATGTTCCTCATGTTCTCCAAAGGGAAACCCAGGTTTTCTCGACTTTGCTTTTGAATGAGGCCAACGGGACCACACCTCGGCAAGGAAGTGTGGGACCTCAGCAAAGACCTGGTTAGTACCCAGTGTGTTTTCATGGGACGGGAGCAGTGTTTAAACTCCCAGCATGTTTCGCTTTGTCATTGACTTGGATCTGGTGAGAATGCCGGGATCATTTGCATGCATGTAAAGCTTGTTTTGAGAATGTGATTGCCATGTGATTGTAGGTCCTTGATCTTTGCTTTGAGCCTACACCCGAGGAGATCTATGTGAGTGGTATTTTTAATAAAGCTATGTTATACTGTTTTGATAAATCTTGCTTTGCTTTGTTTTGACGAAAGTATTTGTTAAGCATGAATGAATAGCTCTGTTTTGATGTATCAAGTATAAGCTTTGTTTTGATGTCATTCTTGAAAAGTCCCTTGTACTGGAGGACTCTAAACTTTCGCAGTACCAAGTATAAAAGTCCCTTGTGCTGGAGGACTCTAAACTTTCGCAGCACTAAGTATAAAAGGATACGGTCCTTTCTTGGAAAGACTATCGTGTTAAAGCGGGCTACGGGCCTAAGTAACACAAGACCATCGTGTTAAAAAGGGCTACGGGCTTAAGTAACACAAGTCCCTTGTGCTGGAGGACTATAAACTTTCGCAGTACCTTTGACTAATCGATTACGGATCGTACAGCCTTTGTTTTGCCACTGACGGTTTACCGCGTGGATCTGTTGTTCGGAAAGCTTGATTTGTGTTTTGCCGATGCCAGTAAGCATCCCTTGAGACTTGTAAGACTTAATAGATGAATACGGTTCATCTCTTGCTTGATAAAGTTTTGATGTGTTTTGCTTTGAAAAGATCTCGGCTAATAATCGCATGGTTTGGCATGTTTTGATTTTGAAAGACTTCGGCTATATTCATGCAAAACCTTTATTACTAGTACCATTCACTGAGTATCCAAGTCGTTCACGATTCTTATCAATATAGCTGGCCTCTTCACAAAAAGAGGAGTTAAAACAACAACACATCATCTTTCTTTATTCTCCATGATCCATTGTCTTCCACTTTGTCTCCTACCATATCCTCTATTAAGTTTTCCTCCATTGGCCATACAAAGAAGATCAAATGGTTGGAGAACGAGGAGATCAGATTGTTGAAACTAGAGAGAGACTGATTAAGAAAGAGATAGAGAGAAAGAGAGAAGTCTTGTTTGATTGAAAAATTGGCCAAAACTTCCATTCTTGAAGCTATACACTGTTATAGCTCATTCTTCATTACCAAAATGATCCAAAAATTCATTATAATTAGATTATAGAGTCTTGATCAAAGAGAGAGTGATTGTGGTTGAAAGTAAGAAAATCAGAGAGCTAATTAGTTTCCCCTACACAGACTGTTAAACAATCCGAGTCACCATTCTAGCAATAATCTGAAGTTTTCAAATTGAGGATTAAGAACATAATTCACAACCTTGAGGGTGACCAAAAGGAAGTTTGGAAATCAAGAAGTTTATCATTTCCTTGAAAGGTGAATTTTCATTTTCTTTCTTATATCAATTTTCTTGCTTTAATTTTATATTATAAACTTGTTGTAACCTAACTAGAAGTGGTTAGTTGAGCCACCCATATATTCCCTGCTTGTTCTTTTTTGGTGTTGCAGCAAAAAAGGTTTTTGCCAAGCCTTGTTGGCCAGTCAACTAAGTTTTTGGTCGGCCGACCAATTTCTTTTAGACAAAATCATGTAGTCTTTCGTTGACGAGCAGAGAAGTTTCCGGTGGTCTCTAAAGCACATGAAGTTTCTATTTTTATTTTAATTTGATAGATTTGTGAGGTTTTATTTTGTTGTAATATTTTCTTCCTGTCCTCCCTTATTCGGATATATAATTATTCAAAGTGTTGTAATAACTCACCCCGCTTCTTTCTATCCCGTTCTTTTACTTGTTTTTCTTATTTATAAATATGCATCATATTTTACTTTTTATCGTATTCATGCTTTGTATCCATGATTTATGCATCTTAATTCAGTTAAATTTGCATTTATAGATTTAATTAATTCTTATGTGATTATGTACACTACCTCATATTCTTGAGATGATTCACATGTCATATATTAGAAGCCGAATCTTTAATTGCATCTCATTAGTGAATTGCATTAGGATTTTGTATATAAGATCATGTATATTTCCTAATTTTGTTTTGTAGTTATTAATGAAACGTCGGTAAATATGTGAGTTTTTATGCTTCAGTATCCCGCTTGTTTGTGTTTTCCTTACTATGTTTAGCATTCTACTATGAGGCTATTTGCTTATTTGATATAACTCTATGAATGTCAGTGGGTGGAGGTTGTGTTGCTTAATTTGGAATGATGTTCATTTTTTATGTTTGTAAACTCAATTTTTTTGAATTGTACATCTTCAAAACTCTTTTAAATACATGACATCAAGTTATTCTAAAATGAATGACATAGTTTATGCTTATATGTTTCACATAGTAAATTTTAGGTTTTTTTAAATAATCAGAACATGAATATATAAAGTAAATAAAATTCATATCATGATTTAGTAAAGCCCGATCTTTGATTGGGTGAGCATGGGTGCTTATTTAAAGATCTTCCCTTCTCATACCTATGGGTCCGAATCGAGACATCTTTGGTTACGACGAATAGTGGCCTTGGCACGTGTAGAGACCCTAATTTTTGTAATTACCATTAAATCCCTAACCTTGAGTTTATTTCAATAAAGCCCTTGAATTTTCACTTAATTGCATTTTAAGCCCTAGAATCAGGAAGTATCACGAATTAATTCGAGTAAACTCTAATCGATCCCGTAGATTAATAATCATGTTTAAAACCCTATTATTAATTATTAGACCCTATAATTATAGATTAATCACTTTAAAATCTTAATTTTCAGTAATACCGTTTTTGCTCGGTTTCTCGCCTTTGTTTGCGCTTTAATTTAACGGGACCCAAATTTATTATTCTAACTATTTTCTAATGTTAGTATATTAGTAACATATATCAAGATTTCATAAATTTAGACTTGGTCCCTATATACTTTTATTTTATTTCATTTTAATCCTTAATTGTAATATTTTAATAATTAATGTACTTGTGCCTATTGTATTATGCTTATAAACACAAATATCTCATACAAATATCTTATATATATATATATATATGTCTTGGAGCCCAAGTTGTTGACCATGTGATGGATGAAAGGGCCATAATAGCAACTTTGACAATTTGCATTTAGAAAACTTAGTCCTTAAAAAACCTTCCATTCCTTTCTTTATATATGCACACTTCTCCCCCTCATTTTACACATTTTTCAGCCATACACTAGAGGAGTGAGAGAGAGTGATCTTGGAAAAGAGAGAGAGAGAGAGAGAGAGAGAGAGAGAGAGAGAGAGAGAGAAAAGAAGAAGAAAAAGAAGAATTTTGTTGAGTCTTGTACAACAACGGTAAACATACATTACCTCTTCTCTCAAGTTCTTTTACCACTTGTTTTTCCCTTCCTAATACATGCTGTTTGTATATATATGTTGTAGTCTAGTCCTATACTCTTGTATAAATGTGTATTAATCAAGAAATTGTATGCTTATTTTTCTTTCTTAAATTTCCAGCAGCAAATCTTTTCCCCCTCTTGAATTTATTTTCCTATCAAAACTCCATGAACTCGAAATCTGTTTTTAGAGTGTAATATTTGGTATGTCTAGAGTATGTTATAATTTTGGTAGGACCTAAGGATGAATTTTTATAACCTCAACAATTTTTCTAAGATTGTTACTCCCAGAACCAGAAAAACAGTCAACTTTCTCTATTTTTATAAAATTCCAGAAAAATAATCTTAAGTCCAATTTCATGTCAAAATCTTAATCTGGGTGCTATATTTTAACTAAAATTGACTATTATTCATGAGAACTAAAATTTAATTATAAGCTCTGCTTAATTATTACTTTCGCTGCATGTTATGATCATGCCGTTATGTTACATGTGTATTTGGAATGGGAAAAGGATCGGGGTGTGTGTGTTTACTGGGCATTCCAAGTAGGAGTGGGCAACGGTTTATCCGAACCGCTCAAACCACCCAACTCGCATATAAATGGCCGGTTTTACAAACATAATGCGGGCGGATACGGTTTGAAATATGACAAATTTGTGGGTTGCGGGCAGGTCGCGGGTTAAACCCGCAACCCGCAAAAACCGCCCGCACTTTAATTATTATTATTATTATTATTTATATACCAACTTTGTAACTTTAACAGGAGCAGCATTATGTTCTCTATGATACTAGGATCCTTATTTTTAAGTATTTCTTAACTTTCTTAATGCCGTAGAATTATCAAGTTCTAAACTTGGTTTCTTATATGATTTTCATTGGTGACTCATCCACTTTTTCCTAATAAAATTTTCCTTCTGGTGGTCGATGGAGCTTCTAGTTTGATTATTGATTACTGAACTGGCAATTTTAATTGAATACAACCTTTAATGCATTGATATACATTTTTTAATGCATTGATATATTTTTTTTTCAAGGCAAAAATGCTAGTGTAGGGTCTCTTTGTTTTGGGTACTTTCATTTAATGCATTGATATTCAATTTTTATTTGTAAACTCATCAGAAAATTATTGTCAAATGATCACAAATATATAAAATGAATCTGATGCCTAAATTCGATGCGGAAAAAAAAACTCAAAAATCAATTTTTAAAGAAAAAAGTGTAAACCGCAAATCACCCGCAACCGCCTACACATCTGCAAACCCTATCCGCACAAACCGCAAACTGCACTACGAGCGGTTGCGGGTTGACTTTTTCCCAAACCGCATAAATGCAGGTAGGTCAAAACCAAACCGCAAACTGCACAAAACCGATCCGTGAACACCCCTAATTCCAAGCTCATGGCATTTTATGCCAGGTGAAGGCGAGTTTTACATCGAGAACAGAACCCCTAAAAGCTTTGCAGAACCATGGATGCCTTAGAGATTAGATTTTATATTTCTTGTATTTTGGATAATCTTTTTGTATCAAGGAACTAATCTGTATTTAAAGACTTGAAGAATTTTATCTGTAACTAATTTTTTCTTTTAGTGTAATTATCTGTATTTTGTGCTTAAAAATGATATGTATTCGCTAGTTAAACCCCGGTGTATCATTATATTATATTATCACAGCACAAGTCACCGGTTTTCTAATTTTTCCAAAATATTAGGTGGCGACTCTGAGATCTGATGACGTAGTCTATTTCTGGCAAAGGTTTTGCAATAAAATGGATTTTCTATAAAAGTTGTCAGATTTGGACTCTCATCTATGTTTTACATTGTTCAACTTCAAACCCCTAAGTAAGGAATTTTGAAAGATTTTTCAAAGATTTCATCTCTCCTTCATTCAATTCCACTTTGTCCTTACTCGGTTTACCGAAAAGCGCAACTTTTAACAAAATGCGAGCGTCAGAACATCGTAGGAACTTTATTTCAAAAACGTTTTTGAGAGAGAGGGTTTTAAGACTAAAATCTTTTGATCAAGATTGTTTTGGTCCAGAACAGGGGTATGAAGTTGAGATTTGATTCTCTCTTTGTCGAAGAAATTGCACCTTTCCCCTGCACACCTTTCTCCACCCAGTGAACCATCAATCACGTCCAAGTCTTAAAGGTAGTCAAAAATAGGGTGTCTACAATCTTGGATTCTGGATGTTGAGATTTACCTTGGGACAATGAATCTTGGAGATACCATAAAGAATGAAAATAAAGCATTCCTATAGGATCGCGAAGGCAATGATATTCATTTGCCACCCTCTCCAACAAGAATTAAAAATTGAAAACCTCACGGTAAAAGATCCACTTATGTTGTGGAATAATTTGAATGAGAGATACAAGCACCAGAAGACCGTAATCCTCCCAAGAGCTCGTTATGATTGGTTGCACCTGAGGTTGCAAGATTATAAATCAGTTAATGAGTACAACTCTGCTTTATTTAAAATTATCTCTCAATAAAAATTATATGGAGAAAAAATTACTAAAAAGGATATACTTGAAAAAACATTCTCCACATTTCACGTTGATAATGTGTTCCTACAACAGCAGTATAGAAGCGTCAATTTTCTCAGTACTCTGAAAACAATGATGCGTTGAATAATTAAAATTTTATATGGACATCTATTAAAGAACCAGGAAATTATTTTACCAAATGATTATCCATCCATTATAAAATTTTATATGGACATCATTTTCATTCAATTGAAAGAAGTACTGACCCACTTGAATTAATTCATAGTGACATTTGTGATTTTAAATCAATTCAAACTAGATGTGGGAAAAAAATATTTTATCACTTTCATAGATGACTATACTAGACATAGTTTTGTTTATTTAATTTGAACCAAAAATGAAACTTTGAAAACTTTCATTCAATACAAGAATGAAGTTGAAAATCAACTTGATAAGAAAATTAAGAAATTTAGAAATGATAGAGGTGGTGAATATGAATCACCTTTTGGTGAGTTTTGTAAAGAATATGGAATAATTCATCAAACCATTACTCCTTACTCACCTTAGCAAAATGGAATTGCCGAAAGGAAAAATAGGACTTTAAAAGAAATGATGAATGGCATGCTAATAAGTTCTGAATTACCTCAGAACTTGTGGAGAAAAATAATAGTTTTTGCTAATTATATACTAAATAAAGTACCCCGAAAGAAAGTGCATCAAACACCTTATGAATTGTGGCATGTGAGAGTACTATAAATACTTAAAAGTGTGGGGGTATTTGGCTAAAGTTGTTATTCCTAATCCTAAAAAGACTAAGATAGGTTTTAAAACCGTTGATTGTATTTTCATTGGTTATGCCAAGAATAGTAGTGCATATCGGTTTTTTATTCATAAATCAGAACATTTCGAAATGCATGTAAATACTATTATTGAATCTCGGAATACATCATTCTTTGAATATGTATTTCCAAATAAGACTGTGTAAGAGACTAGTAATAATAAAAGATCTTATGATGCTATTACTAGTCATGATCAAGAACAAGATCAAGAGATTGATCAAATTGATGAAGAGGAACCTAGGCGTAGTAAACGTGCTAGAACCACAAAATCTTTTGGTCTAAATTTTCTAACATTTTTGTTTGAAAATAAGCCTTTAACTTTTAAAGAGGCTATGTCTAGTCTTGAGGTTCTTTTATGGAAAGAAGCTGTAAACAGCGAAGTTGAATCCATCCTGCAAAATCACACTTGGGAATTGGTGGATTTGCCACCAGGTAGTAAACCTCTTGGGTACAAGTGGATTTTTATTAGAAAAATGAAAGCGGATAGATCAATTGATAAATGTAAAGCAAGACTTGTGGTCAAAGGTTTTAGACAAAAAGAAGGTCTTGATTACTTTGACACATACTCACCAGTTACCAGAATAACATCCATTAGAATGCTAATTGCCATTGCATCTTTGTATAATCTAGAAATTCATCAAATGGATGTGAAAATCGCTTTCTTAAATGGTGAGTTAGATCAAGAAATTTACATGGAACAACCAGAATGATTTTCTATTCCAGGAAAAGAAAAGAAAATGTGTAAATTTGTTAAATCATTATATGGTTTGAAACAAGCGCCAAAGCAATGGCATGAGAAATTTGATAAAGCAATGAAGTCAAATGGATTTAAAATTAATGAGTGTGACAAATGTGTTTATATTAAAAATACAGACAAATGTTATGTCATTGTATATCTTTATATGGATGATATGTTCATCATAGGTAGTTGTGGGGACATAATTTTTAAATGACAACACATGGCCGAGGTGACACCGAAGTGTTAACCGAGGTGTCACGTGTCCTGGTTATGGTACCGAGATGATCTCGGCTAGGCCGAGGTTATCAGCGAGGATACCGGAATCCGTGATAAGCGGATAAGGGACAAGAGTCCTAGATTGGGAGAAGACTTCAGTTTGGGTAAAGATAAGACTCTTAGAGAGTTTATCCTGATCCAACTGAGAGTCCAAGATTAGCAGTAATCCTAAGTCCATTAGAGCTAGGCTTCTATTGTGACTAGGATTATGTTGGCTATAAAAGAGAGGCACCCCCATGGGTCTAAGGTATGTTTTTTATACTCTATCTAGTGAGTTAAGCACTATTGGTTATCTTTGAGAGATATTTAACTAACTTGATCCTCGGAGTGCCCCCAGGTGAACGAACCATCGCCGGAATCTCTTCTTTCTATTGCAGGTCGTTCGGGCTTAATCTATTCTGTCGGTGTTCTCCAGCTGAGTACTTAGTTGGCAGTGTGGTCGGAAATTGACACACATAATTTGGCACTGTCTGTGGAAAAGAAAGGAGAATAGATGGCCAACAACGGACAGAAATAGAAGGTTAGGAACGACACCCCTACTGAGAATGGGAAACATATTGACTCTGACATCAAAGAAGTCAACTACAACGAAGAGACTCGTGATAAGAATCACGAAGGAAAGGACGTCGGCCAGGAGAGCGACGTACCAAATAAAACGGACCGGAGCAGGTATTACAACGAGGACGACCTCCAGGTATGGAAAGAAAGATGCCTACGGAGGGACGATGAGGTAAAGGCCATGGTGAACAAATTGGCGGACCTACAAACAATGGTCAATTTCATGATACAGAATAACATCATGCAGCCATCGTTTCCACTACAAGATACGCCGATTCCAGCGGCAAAGGAGAATGCCCGAAAAGAGGGGTAGAAAACAGTCCCTACAGTCCCCCAGCATGCCAAGACCCAAAAACACTGTCACCGGCCTTCAAGGAAGGTCGGGCGAGGAGAGTCAAGAAGGGAAGAGTCGAGGAGGACGTATCGCACCAAGGAAGCCGACCCCAAAGAACATCAGCATGTTCAAGGATAGGAGTTGTGCTTCGACGCAACCAATGGAGGGAAGTCCAAAAGGACCCATAATGAAACTGGGAGTAGTGCACCGAAAAGGCTGAAGTCAGGAGATAGCCGAGCTCCTGGACGAACCAAAGAAGATCTGGGGGATCACCTACAGAGGAAGCAACAAGATGCTGAGGTAACCTCCCCAGTCAAGCCGAGAAAGCTGTTCTCAGTAGAATTGGACAAATTCGAAGCCCCGAAGAGGTTTAGCATGCTGAGATTCCAGATTTATGACGGTCAGACCCCAACCTTCACGTCGGCTTGTACCTAAACTTGATGGCGTTGTACACCGGGAACGAGCCGTTGCTCTGCAAGGTGTTCCCCTCATCCTTCGGAGAAATTACATCAGACTGGTTTCACAAGTTGTCGAAAGGAACTGTGAAAACCTGGGAAGGCCTGGCTGAGATGTTTGTGGCCAGGTTCGTGACAAACAAGCTACAGCCATTAAGGGTAGACACCCTAATGGCCCCAAAGATCGGCGAGGATGAAAGCCTTAGGGCCTATGCCAAAAGGTATTATGAGATATTCAACCGAATATCAGGATGCAACCAAGAGGTGGCGGTCGTGTCGTTTAAAAACGGCTTGAAGGATAACTGTCTGCTTCGAAAATCACTGGCAAAGACATTGCTGAAAAGCATGGAGGAGCTGATGGCCAGGATAGAAAAGTATGCCAGAGCCGAGAAAGACACGCCGGGGACAAAGATGTCCAAACAAGAGAAGAGAAATGGTTCGCCGAAGTAAAGCCGAGATAACACTGGATATGAGAAGACAAGAACTTAGCCCAAGTGAACAGATCCCGGATTCCAGATCTCAAATCCCAGATCCCAGAAGACAAGATCTCGGCCTAGATGATTAAGTCCAAGAAGAGAAGAGCTTGGCTCAAGTTAAAGAATTTTTATATAAGGTCCACAAAGGAGTATGTGGAAGCCATGCAGAGGGCAGATCCCTTGCCCATAGAGCAATATCGTAGGGATTCTTTTGGCCTTACATGCAAAAGGAAGCTGAAGCCTATGTAAAAAAGCGTGAAAAAGCTTTGAAATCCACCTACAACGTGCGACAGAACAACAATTTGGTTGGGGCATACCATCAACAACTTGCTAGGGCTTACAACAAAAAGGTCAGCCCAAGAGAGTTCAAAGTTAGGGACCTCAGCCTAAGAAAGGTTGCCGGTAATGGGGCATAACGGCTGAAGTGCTAGTTTGATTTTTGAAATCTGTGCGATAAGATTGACCAGTCCTATGACGATGTTTCTGATTGAAACATGACGAATGACTTAGACTTATAAAGTTGAACTAAGTTAGGTTAACCTGGACTTGTCATAGCGGCAAAATTAGACACAGATTGGAGCTAAGTGCCTTAGTAAAGAGACCAAGGTTAATAACCTCGGCCAATCTTTATTCAAATCTTACATCGGCGACGAGGTCAATGAGAACCCAAGTAGAACTTAAATTCACATTAGGGAGCAAAGGGCTGAAGAATGATGCTTGGGAGTTGGAATTTCACAAGCTAAGATTGGTTTAGACACTTGTTGAAATTGAAATTTACAAGTTGAAGTTAAACCGAGATCATATTTAACACTTATTGAAATTGAAATTTACAAATTGAAGTTAAACCGGGGTGAAATTTACAAGTTGAAGTTAAACCGGGGTCATGTTTAACACTTGTTGAAATTGAAATTTACAAGTTGAAGTTAAATCGGGGTCATGTTTAACACTTGTTGAAATTGAAATTTACAAGTTGAAGTTAAACAGAGGTCATGTTTAATAGTTGTTGAAATTGAAATTTACAAGTTGAAGTTAAACCGATGATATGTTTAAACACTTGTTAAAATTGAAATTTACAAGTTGAACTTAAACCAAGGACATGTTTAACACTTATTGAAATTGAAATTTACAAGTTGAAGTTAAACCGAGGACGTGTTTAACACTTGTTGAAATTCAAATTTACAAGTTGAAGTTAAACCGAGGACGTGGTTAACACTTGTTGAAATTCAAATTTACAAGTTGAAGTTAAACCGAAGGCATGGTTAACACTTGTTGAAATTAAAATTTACAAGTTGAAGTTAAACCAATGACGTGTTTAACACTTGTTGAAATTTAAGTTTACAAGTTGAAGTTAAACCGATGTCACGTTTAACACTTGTTGAAATTTAAGTTTACAAGTTGAAGTTAAACCGAGGTCACATTTAACGCTTGTTGAAATTTAAGCTTACAAGTTGAAGTTAAACCGAGGTCACGTTTAACGCTTGTTGACCGAGGTTATGTTAAAAGAAGATTGGTTTAAACACTTGTTGAAATTTTGAAAAAAATTTACAAGTTAAGCCAAGGTTATGTTGAAAGAAATATCTACATACTTGCCGAGATTACCATGTTGCCAAGACTTGGAAGAAATTTGAAAACAGAAATCTTGCTAAGAGTGAAGTATCGAGTTGTAAATAATACTTGTGAAAATATTGTAAAAAATATTTTCAAGTATTAAGCCGAGGCTAAGATAAACCGATTAGTGGGTACAACCGAGGTGCTACACCCCGAGGAGATTGCACAGTTAAGGTGTATTTTGAAGACAAGCAAATTTTTTTAAGTATAGAATGCATTCAGAAAAGGAAAGAAGGCACTTCGACCTAACATTGAAGAATGATTGTTTAGATTACAAAAAGGCCGGTGTGAAGTACGCCAGTGTCAGACAGTGATAGTAAGCAAAAAAGTGCAATGAAAGTCTCACTAGAGGGAGAGAGTGAAACTGGTTGCAAAATGCTTCGCAAAAGCAACAATGACAGATTTGAGAGAGAAAGTTTTGTTATCCCAGATAGGCAACCCAAGAGGGGGGGTGAATTGGGTTATTAAAAATTTCACAATATTAAAAATAACACAATATTCAGAATTTGAATAAATAAAAACAAACAGAATAATAATTATCAAAATAAAATAGAAAGATAGAGAGAGAAAATCAAACACTGCGATTTATAGTGGTTCGGCACGCCAGGCCACGTCCACTCCCCAAGGAACCTCCTTGAGAATTTCTTTACTATTAATTGAATAAATACACCACCAAGCTTGTGGATTTGGCACAGGACTTACTCTATCTATTGAGCCTCACTCAACATAAATGCCTTACCTTTACAAAATCTCTCACAAAAATAAGGAATAAGAATAAGTGGTAATTGAACCACTTTACAATAATTCTCTCACAAAGAGTAGATATGAAAGTGTAAGAACAAAAACTAGACTTAGATCTGAAAGTGAAAGAGAAATACAATTTGGAGCTCACAGAAAATTTTCTCTTCAAGTTCTTGATTTTTCTCCACATCCAACACTTCTATTTATACACAAAAAATATACCCGTTGGACGCTCCTTGCTGACGTCATGGCTTACATAAGCACGCTCCTGGTCATGGCTTACATAAGTACGCTCCTGATGTCATGCGCTACATAAGCACACTCATTGATTTTGAATAGTCAGCAAAAGATAAAAAATAAGATTGATTTTTTCTTCTATATATATATATATATGGAGCCACCATTTTTGTAGACAATTTAATACAAAGTTCACAACTTTCAAACAAACAAATAATTTTCTCCATCTAGTTTATAATATATATATATATACACATATATATATATAACTCCATCTTTTTCTTCTTGTTTGATTATAATATGATATAATCAATGTAATGTAAAAAATTTAATAGCGCACGTGATGTATTCTATTTATATTATATGCAATATATATATAATGTTCTAATCAAATATTTGTATACAGAAAAATCTCTTTAAATGATATTTATGATGTATGTCATCTTTAAAATATTGTATATGTTGTAGAGATTTTAAACTAAATATATTCTACCACTCCATAATAATTTTGTCAACACAAGACAACCCATCAATATCAAATTTGTCAAAATAATATAATTAGTCAATTTTTAATTTGGTCAAAAAGTGAATAGTGATCAGCCTCAATTTTCAAAAAGTGAATAATAAAGTTTTCAAAAATATTTTTATTTAACTAATTTTTAACAAATATATATATATATTTTTTCTTTTAAAAAGATAATATTTTGGGTCAAATACATATGTATATTAAAAAATTCAAATTGTTACAAATAATATTTTAAACATCATCAAAATTAAATAATATAATTAACAAGTTTGAACAAGAACGAAGATGCAGATGTGAAAAGACGGAGAGAGAGTTGATCAAAAGCATGAAATGGCGGCAAAATGGCAATTATGGTGCCTTGGACGACGTGCTTGTCAGACAGCGCACGCAAAAGTAATGCGACTTGATAGCGCGTATTAGGTACGGTCCAATAGGGGAAAGACGCGTGGTAAAAACGGTTGAAATACTGTGTGTGCCAGCTCATACGTGTGCTGGAACTCTTGGAGTTCTTGATTCAATGAAGCAAATACTTCGGCTAGGAGGACGGTTTCGGCTGAGAAACTTGAACAAACTTGGTCGTTGGTTCTAAGGCATTGATGAAAGCAGACTATAGGTCTTGATCATATTGAGCCGACGAGTTATGACTTCGGCAATAGATAATGAAGCGAGCTTAGCCAACGTGCTAAATGGAAGAAATGATATAGGTTCCATCACCTCAGGGTGCCGAGGAAATAGAACCTTAGGGGCAGTTGTAAGGACATAATTTTTGAATGACAACACATGGCCGAGGTGACACCGAAGTGTCAGCCGAGGTGTCACGTGTCTTGGTCATGATGCTGAGATGATCTCGGCTAGGCCGAGGTTATCTGCGAGGATACCAGAATCCGAGATAAGCGGATAAGGGACAAAAGTCCTAGATTGGTAGAAGACTTCAATTTGGGTAAAGATAAAACTCTTAGAGAGTTTATCCTAATCCTACTGGAAGTCCAAGATTAGCAGTAATCCTAAGTCCATTAGAGCTAGGCTTCTATTGGGACTAGGATTATGTTGGCTATAAAAGAGAGGCACCCCCATGGGTCTAAGGTATGCTTTTTATGCTCTGTCTAGTGAGTTAAGCACTATTGGTTATCTTTGAGAGATATTTAACTGACTTGATCGTCGGAGTGCCCCCGGGTGGACGAACTACCGCCGGAATCTCTTCTTTCTGTTGCAGGTCGTTCGGGCTTAATCTATTCTGTCGGTGTTCTCCAGCTGAGTACTTAGTTGGCAGTGTGGTCGAAAATTGACACACACAATAGTAATAATGAAATGATTAAAACTACCTAGAAAATGTTGAATAAACATTTTGACATGAAGGACATGGGGATTGCTGATGTAATACTTGGTATGAAAATTACAAAAACATCAAAAGGTTATGCTTTGTCACAATCGCATTACATTGAGAAAATACTTGATAAATTTAGTAAAGAAGATGATCAACTTGCTAGAACACTTGTGGTTATTAATTTGTTTCTTTCTAAGAATGTACAGGAAAGTATTTCTCAATTAGAGTATGCCCAAATTATTGGAAGTTTAATGTACTTGATGAACTGCCCTCGCCCGGATATAGCTTATGCAGTAAGTAAATTAAGTAGATATACGAGTAATCCAAGAGTAGAACACTGGAAAACAATTATAAGGGTTCTAAGATATCTCCGATTTACTCGTAACATTGGGCTAAATTATACTAGATATCCAGCAGTACTTGAAGGATATTGTGATGTAAATTGAATATCAGATACTAGAGACTCAAAATCCATCAGTGGGTATGTCTTTACTCTTGGTGGGACGGCTGTATCTTGGAAATCTTCCAAACAGATTTGCATTGCTAGGTCTACTATGGAATTAGAATTTATAGCTTTAGATAAAGCTGGAGAAGAAGCAGAATGACTTTGCCACTTCTTTGAAGATATTCCAATGTGGCCAAAATCGGTGCCTGCTATATGCATACATTGCAATAGTCAATCAGCAATAATGTGGCCAAAATCGGTGCCTGCTATATGCATACATTGCAATAGTCAATCAGCAATAGGTAGAGCACAGAGTTATATGTATAACGGTAAGTCGCGATACATTCATTGTCGACATAACACCGTAAGACAACTACTCTGTAATGGAATTATTTCCATTGAATATGTGAAGTTTTAAGACAACATAGCAGATTCACTGACCAAATGGTTAGCAAGAGAGTTAGTTGAGAATTCATCGAGGGGAATGAGACTTAGGCCTATTAAATAAGAGTTACCACAACGGCAACCCAACCTAGTTGACTGGAGATCCCAAGCTCTAGGTTCAAAGGGACAACCAAGTTATGTATGACTCATAAGGATCACTGGGGAGTCAAACTCCTACCCGTTTCTGTGATGAAATAGTGATGTCTGCAGCGTTTTAGGTTAAGTAATACTTTTAATGATTCTTATGTTTAGGTATACCTAGTGGAGTATGGCAGGATACTTTTCATAAGAATCACCTATATCAGTGTGAACTGGGCCAGTTCTATGAGATTTGTGAAAGGCTACAAGTCTTTAGAACCAGGTTGTTCAAGGCTAAAATGAACACAATAGCGAGAACTAAACTGTGTTCGGTAATATATTGTGTGAGTTCTATTGTCTTGGTTTACACAAATGATTGAACAGTTCAAGGCATCATGTTTACTACTTAGCTAGTAAATCCGGTAGTGTCTCACAAGGGAAGGTTTAAAGCCAAAAGCTACCTATCCTTTACAGAATATTTCCAATATCTGTACTCTCTGTAATTAGATCATGTTGTTGCATTTTCTCTCCGTCAAATTCCATTCAAGTGGGGGATTGTTGAAAAATTGGTTTTTATAGGCTTATTTTAGGCCAACTTTAAGCCCAAAATTGAGTGGGTCCCACATGTCTTTTGGGGTGGATCCAAAGAGATGACATGTTCATTACCGCACGGCAAGTCACACGGTAAAGACGGTTCATGGAAACCATTTATGAGGGAATGAGAAGTTGACGTCGTTTTCAGATTTATGGAATGGATAATTAAAGAATTAAATATGGGTTTCCTTATAAGGCTTATCCCATATTGAAACTTTAAGTAAGTTTTTGTGAGTATATAAGCTCTAGGTGTACAATCTTAGGTTGGGCCCCAAGGGGCATCCCAAGTTTGTAGAAAGGAGGAGTTATGTACAAAGTAAACCTTGGCTCAAACCACCACACACGCACGCATGCCGCCGCCGTTCGATCGGCCAAGCTGTACTAGGCGCGAGTGTGGGGTGTGGGTCGGATCGATCGTAACATTAATTTTTTGGATAAAGTTTGTTTGAATTTTTTTCAAAAATTATTGTGAAAATTTAATTTGAATTCAAATTTTTTTACCAAATTTGAATTCAAATTTTCTGTCCATAATTGTGCCTCTTCCAGTCCAAAATTCCCAACAGATAAACTATTTTTTAACAGGTTTTAACTGCCAGAAACTGTCCAGCAGTTCTGGATAGTTTTTCCCAAACAGATTCAAATCTGAAACTGCTACAGATCTGTTCAGGTTTGAATTATATATGTTGCACCTATTCATTTGAAAATGAGATCTGTTCGGACAGATTGTTTGGTCATCATTTTGTCTATAAATAAAGGACTTTCCAGCAGGTTTTTGAGAATTACAAATATTCTGAAAATCCGCTCCCTTCCCTTTTGTTCTCTTTTTGCATTATTTATTTTTCATATTATTTTTAGGAGAAATATTTAAGAGAGTATAGAATACAGGTTTGGTTCACCGTACAAATTGTTTAGAGTGCTACTACAATTTGTGGAGATTATTGTATCCTGAGAGATAAACGTCTTTTATTCTTAAGCACCGTAGCGGGCGAATCTGTCTTAAGGACAGAGTGTCACATACTCGACTTAATCTTTTGATTATTTATTCGGTTCCGTAAAATAAATTCGATAAGTAATTTATTTTATTTATTTGATTTGTTTCATTATTTAGTTTACACATAAGCAGCTTCTAACTTGCTGAATGTTGAAGACAAAAAGCAATCACCCTCACCACCCCGTGAGTCAATCCTTCAACACAGAGTATACTACGGTAACACAATGCCATGGGTTATAATTTTCATGTACCAAAAAGAGAATAAAATCGTTGTACAAGTTAGGTCAGAACTCAGCATAATGATAGATCGATAAATTGGATCAATTTTTATAGGTCAAAGGATCTTATATTCTCATAATTCCTATCTCAATGCACTTCTAAACATGCAATATGGTGAACATTTTGAATCACAAAAATCTAAATATGTAATGGTGAGATTAAAAGTACATTAGTGAGCCATGAACAAAATTTAGTCATCTCAAAATTCAATTTTGATTCACAAAACCTTGCTCTCAGTTAAATGATAGTTCATTAGAGATTTATACATATATATATATAAACAAGCAATTAAAGTTTGTGTTCATTTATTTATCTATTTATTTATTTATTTTGTTGTGCTATACATTACCATTTCATTTCATTTCACTACTTTTATTTAGGTAAGAGAATGCTGAGTTTGAATTGAAGAGAAAAGTAACAGATTTGTGCCATTTAAGCATTTTTCATAAATTAAAACTTTAAATTTTATCTACCATTTAACCTATTAAATATTAGGTCTGTTTTTTTTTTTGCTTGCAAGTAAGCGAATAAAATTTAACCATTAATTTTTTAAAAAATATCAACGTGACCAGCATCATACCTCGGACTGCACCTCTATAGTCAAACACCCGAAACAAGCTAATGACATTGAAAAGCTGGCTTTTATTATTCACCTTTATGACAATTTGGGTAAATTAATAATACTGTTAGGTTTTTATTCTTGGCAATTTCGTTTGACAAAATTTTTTTCAGATGTATTTATTTTTGCACTTTTTATTTCAGTGAGGCTATGAGTTTATTAGATGCGAATCCAAACCCGAATCGAACCATGCAGAGAAGTTTGTGATGTTAATGCTTTCAAGATTGCCACTTCGCTGATTATTACGGGTGCCCGGTCAGCTCGCGGCCGAAGCAAAATGCAAAATTGCATTCAAAATTGCATGTCCGTCGTTGCTCGCTCGAGCCAAGGAATTCTCGCTCGAGCTAGGGCTTGCTCGCTCGAACCAAGGAATGCGCGCTCGAGCCAAGGATTGCGTCCATACAAAAACCTGAAAGAATGTATTCCTCGCTCGAGCCAAGGATCCGTCGCTCGAGCCAAGGCACTAGTAGAAATCATGAAAAATACACTCCTCGCTCGAGCCAGCAAATCGTCGCTCGAGCGAGCCTCAGAATCCGGATTTCTCAAGGAGTTCGTTTTCTTCCCAATCTAGGATTACTTTTGGTTCTCTATAAATACTTGGGGTATGTTTGGTTTGTGTTTGAGAGATGTGTTTTAGAGATAAAAAGTACGAAAACATGTTTGGTTTGGTTTTTTTTAAAAGATGTTTTGGAAAATTATTTTGAGATAGAGTTTTGGAAAAAGTGATTGATTTGATGTGTGTGAGAGAGAGATTTGTTTGGAAAACTTGTTTGGTTTACAAGTTTTGGGAAATTTTTTTGGGAAAATTTGTTTGGTTTGGTTATTTTTGAAAACTTATTTGTAGAGAAAATTTCCCAAATTTTTTTCAGAAAATCAAACCAAACGAGCCCTTGGTTTTCTCCCAAAACTAAGGAAATTGATTGAACTGCTCCAGATCTTATTTTTGGATCTTAAGGTTTATATCTGGAGATATTTTGCTAGTTTCTTTGATGTTTTATTGAGTATTCAACTCATGGTTTAAAGAGAGTACATCAAAGGTTGTGTTTTGTTCTACAAAAGAGAGAGTTGTTTTTCGGTGGATTCTGAAGAATTCGAGCCTGAAGCTTTGGTGGATTCCGGGGTGGCTCATCGTAAAGACAATTCCGAGTTGAAGACGGGGTTGGAAGAGACACATAGAGGTTGGTTCAATTAGGCGTGGATTCGCTAGGTAATTGAGAGTATACCTGTGTAATTCCTTTAAATCTTCTTAGTGGATTGTTTTGTGGCTGTTGCCCGTGGTTTTTTTTTTATCACAGTTGGAGGTGTCTAATTGTGGTTTTTTCCACGTAAAATCGTTGTGTCTCTTTGTCTTGATTGTTTGATTGAGATTGTTATATTCTGCTTAAAATTGATACATAATCACAAATCAACATCTAGGGGATTTCTAGATTTTTCAAATACCATTAAGAAAAGGTAATATTATGGTAGACACTTTTCAAAAAAAGTGTGTATCATACACACTTTTGTTATGTATTTTTATGGTTATATTACATATTTTTGAAATAAATATTACGTATTTTTCTGATAGAATTATGACAGTTTATGACTCAGAAATGAAATTATACATTTTATAGTAATATTACTCATTTTTGTAATAATGTTACATATTTTTTGGTTAAAAATATTTAAATAAAAAAATACGTAATATTATCACAAAATGCATAACATTATTTTTGAACCACAATTTATTGTAACTTTACCCAAAAAAAAAATTACATAATATTTAATATAAAAATACATAATACAAATTACAAAAATACATAACAGGGTGCATATGATACACACATTGACCCAAATTTTAGACCGACAAATTCACCTACAACGACGTGGTAAGGAATGTAGGCCTTATATTATTAGATATGTAACTAATCAAAAGTTAACACTTATCATACTACCTCAGTGTGGGTCAAATTGTAAGAATTTTATGTGGGTCTCAAACATTTTCTTATGATTATTTTATGATCATTCTGGCCATCTTTGGCTTGTATTTGTAAAATAATTTTGAAAAATGATTTCCTAGAAAAGAGTTTACAAAACTTTATAATTTATTTAGTTGCATGTTTTGAAAATAATTTTGAAGTTTTTGGAATTTGGAATAGTTTAATTTAATTTATTTTTTTTTTGTAATTGCGTAAGAGAAAAAATGATTGATTAATGCGTACAATATGAAAGAATAAGATAGGAGAGAGAAAAAGAGATTGATTGATATAGAGAAAAAAAATGATTTTAATTTCGAAAAAAAAAATTCAACCAAACAAATTTTTCAAATTTTTTCTCTAAAATTGTCTCTAAAAAAGAAACCAAACAAGGCCTCTTTTTCTCTCTCCCTCCTATCTCTCTTCTTCTTTTTCGTTATCACCCACCAAGCTTATTGATACAGGATTCTTGTTTAACCTTTCCACATATCCATGGCTTTTTTAGGGTAACCCATGTTCATGGTTAGGTAATAAAAGTTGAAACTTAACATGGGTGTCACTGTATTTGGTTGAAGAAGAAGCAGCAAAGTTGCATTAAAAAGGCTATCAAAACTAGTGGATTGGGCACCAAGAAACATATGTTTTTAAACAAACTATAATTCAAAGAAAACAACAGGTCGTCAAATGAGGGAATGGAGGTCTAACTGTCTTTCTTTTCTGAAATATTCCTCTATACTCTTTTAGACTTCATCAAATACGTAATAGAGTGTATTTATTTTTATCTTTGGCTCCAAGGCACTGACCTTTTAGTCCTCACAATAATAATTAGTATATTTGGTTTTAGTTTTTTGAATTTAGTTTTTTTTAAATTGAATTTTCTGTTTTTTGTGTTTTTTTTTTTTGTGTTTTTAATGAATATTTTTAAAATTTTAAGTATTTTTTTTTACTTTTTTATATCCATCTTACTTAGATGTATCTAAAAAATAAAATATTTGTAAAAAAAATATTTCAAAGAATTAATAAATGCGAAAAATATACTAAATTTTCGTTTTTTAATGTATTTTTGGTATTTAATGAATTTTTAAAGATTTTTTTCACGAAAATTATACTTTTGAAGTGTATTTATGTTAGGTGTGTTTAAAAATTAAAAAATTGCTTAAAATATTAAAAAAATCAATAAAAAACAAAAGAATACAAAAAAAAAAAAGAATTTTCTGAAAAGTATTCTTAGAAAACCCAAATCAAACAAAGAAAATACTTTTTTTAGACCCGTGATGATATACGGACTTAGTATTTAGAAAATGAAATGCATGACGCAGTCTAAATGGAATGGGATAATATATATATATATATATATATGAATTATGTTAGGGTCATCAAAAATTTTATTAAAAAATTTGATCAAATGTTTCACATATCTCATATACAAGATATGTGGTCAAATTATTGATAAAATTTTTGAAATCTTTAATATTTTTGTATATATGATATGGGCAACGACAAATATCACGTAAGTACCATGCGGATTATGTTATGGTGACGTTTCAGTAACTAAATGTCATTTAAATGGATGCTTTATTTTAACATGATAAATCTCAATATAATTATATTGATCTATATATAAATTGGAAAATTCTAATATATATCATTTTAAAAAAAGTGTTATATGCCCTCTTAGTTATATTATTTTTTTCTTTAGTTGTGACTAATTTTTTTTCAATTATAACTCATAAATTTCTTAATTATTTTTCATGTTGTATTTAATCATAATATATATGATTTAAAATTTTAAAATTATACTATTTTTTTAATTATAAAATGCGTACGGTGCACACACCTAATAAGGGCGTGCACAACATGTTTCCCATACAAATTATATATTTATATTTTCTAAACTATTTCTCTTTTTTAATCATGAATCTTTGACAGAGGAGTTGTTGCTTCCATCGTAAATCAATCGATCTATTCTATCCCAGGGCAAATCTAGGACGTACTTCAATCTAAGTATTATTAATTGAAACAGCAAATTTCATTATTTATTTAAAAATATTAGAAATTTTAAAAATTATATCAAATCACATAAATATAGAATTCACATAGAACTTACATAGTGTGAATCCCACACTTATATAAAATATTTAGTAAAATTTCTGATAAAACTTCTAAAATTTGTAGCATTACTTCTATTTATTTGTTTCTTTGCAGAGACAGTTGCACGGTTGTCCAAATATAAATGGCATAGAACAAATGCTCCTGGGATAATGAATAAATTCTCCTTCTTAGTGGAAGTGTCTTGTACCCAATTGGATTGTGACACCTTTTAACAAGCTAGAGAATTAAGAGTAATCTGAATTTGTTAACCGAAGGGGTGTAGCAACTTAGTGTTTTGAGGCATAAACCTTCAAATCTCAGGTTTCACTCTTCTCGAGGTCAATCATTCGGGCAATAACACATATGACTAGTAAGATGAACCTTTTAGACTTGGGTGAATCGTACTAAGTATCAGGAGTGTGGATTTAAATCTCCACCTATGTGCAAGTTCGCGATTCACCACTACATAGTTGAGTGATCCTATTATGTAACACTACCTAAGAGTGACGTCTGAACTCTCGACTCCTTAAAATCTAGTTCCAAAAATCATCCATACATGGTTAGACCTTTTTACGTAACTTGTCCTACAATGACTCTCATGACTCATCATTTAGAAGTCACGCAAATTTGTCGATATTTTCCATTAAACAAAAAAATAAAAAGGAAAACAAAAAAGCCCTAACAGAATTGAAAAGTAGAATTGTAAACAAGTCAAAGTAAGTCCAATATGTGATTGTTTAATTTAAATTTTAAAATATATTTAAATTAATTTGAAATTAATGTTTTTAAATACTTTTTTAGAATATGGAGAATTATTCATTATAAATTAAAAACCATGAGAGGAAGTTCCTAATGCGCCCTAGCGGCTTCATGACCCAAATAGCAAAACACTCTCGCAATTGGATTAGATTAGACCCGAGGGCGATCATGATTAGCGACAACTTCATAAATTTTGATCAAGGATTCAAAAATTTAAATTTGAAATTGTATAAAAGAAATTACACTATTGGTAGCTTATTAGGCATGGAATATGTACCTTTCACTATAAGAAATCAAACAATCATTTCTCTTATTAATAATATCTCATTCGTGGATTATATATAAATTTTATGTCCTAATTTAACATAAGCTATATTTATTTATTTATTAATTGATTAGATTCAAAATTAAAAGAGATATTGTGAGTAGAATGTAATGTGGGGTGGTGTGCCTGTTACCCAGGGGGGAGGTTATAGCGATCCCGGGTTTGTCCCCTAGGCCATGTTTGTTTGGGTGGACATGAGCTTGGGATTGGACTAATAGTCCAATAAAATTATTAATACGATGTTTGGTTAAACAATTGAAGTACGGACTAATTATTTTAAACTTGACTATTAGTTAAGATATGATACATAATCCAACGGATTCGTAATCCTAGGACTATTAGTCATGGAAATGCTAATCCAGTCCGCTCAAACAAACATGGCCTTAGAGTAGAATATTGTTATGATTTTTACCATGGCACGTTATTAAATAATATAAAATCTAATTAGTAAGTTAAAAACTAAGTAAAATAGTTTTAAAATTGCACATTTTAAAACGATATAGTTTTACTTCAAACTTTAAATCTCAATCGTTGAATAACCACAATAACATTATAAAAAAAACAAAATAGAGATCCTCATTACTTTGCGTATATTGATTAACATATCCCTAACCTTAAAAAATAAAATAAAAATAAAAATAAAAATAGGAGAAAAAAAAAAGTTGTGACCAACCACATGAGACGTGGGTTATCCAAATTTAGCCACCCAAACATGGCTTTGGCTCCCAGAATTAATTTAAGAATATGTTCTTCCTTTTGCCGTCACGCATAAAATCAATATCATTTCGTCAGTGATCATGTAACCTCCCTAATACATTTGTTATTATTTATTTTATGTCCTATTTTTTGCAATTAGCCTTTCACAATGTGAATCCCAAAAGATTGTGGATTCAAATATTATTTTAGCAATTTACTATATTTATAATGATAGAGAATTCATGAATCTTCATTTTCTTTAAAAATTTTATGCTATAGTCAAATTGATGTTTCACATTGAAAGAATCATCATATGTGAGAAAACGATTATTCAACTTGTTTGGTTTTCAGTTTTTAAAAGTAATTTTTTGAGTTTTCAATTTGTATTTCTATATTTTTAATGATTTTTTAAAATATTTTAATCAAATTTTTTTAAAAAAATTTTGGATTCACTTAATCTTAATATATTTAAAAAGTAAAAATATTGAACAAATTTTTTTTTAAAATTCATTGAATACAACAAAATACGAAAATGTATTTAATTTTTATTTTTTTTTTGTATTTAATGAATTTTTTTAAAAAAATTCAAAAATATTATACTTTTGGATAAATTACACTAATACCTCCAGAGGTTTGGATTTAATACACATCTCCCCTCACATTTAGGAAATTACACTGACCCTCCTATCAGTGTAATTATTTTGACGGAGTTAATGTTGGGATGAAAAAAACATTTTTGCACCTAAACCTTAATATGTAGAAACTAATAAAAAAATATAGATATTTTGTTCATGTCATTTTAGAGAAAATGACAATCACCCTGTTTGGTTTTGAATTTTTAAAAATAGTTTTATGAATTTTCAATTCATATTTTTACATTTTTAATATTTTGTTAAATATTTTAATCAATTTTTTTATAAAAAAAAAATATATAAAATTAGAACCACTTAATCTTAATACTTAAAAGTAAAAAATTTGTACAAAAATCTATAAAAAAATTAAAAAATTAAAAAAAAAATCCATTGAATACAGTACAAAAATGTATTGAATTGTTTTTATTTTTTTGTATCAGTTATGCTACATAGCTCAAAATTTTCGAGCTCAAATTTGGCTCGAACTCAAAATGACGTCGTTTCGCCGTTTAATTTTTTTTTTTTCAATAACTGGCAGAAGAAGAAAAATCAAAAAAGAAGAAGAAGAAGAAGAGAATAGGAGAGTAGCAGAGCCAGAGAGAGAGAGAAAGAATCATCATCATTAACCACCCAACACATCTTCATCAACACAGCAGAGACCAAACACATTATCATCATCATCACATCTGAAATGTTGAAATGGTATAGTTTCTAAACCCACAAAGAGATCAACAACAAAAAAAAATGTAAAAATCTGAAAAAAAAAAAAAAAAAAAAAAAAACTTTAACACATCATCCTCATACATAGATCGCAGGTGGAGATAAGAGATCGGAGGCCGGGCTGCGATGATCGGAGACAGAGGCGGCGGTGATCAACCCTCTCTCTCTTCATTCCCTCTTCCCCTCTCTTCTCTTTCTCTCTTTCTCTCTTTCTCTCTCTTTCTCTTCCTCTTCTTCTCTCTTCTCTCTGCTCTCTCTGTTTCAGACATAAGGAGGAGGAAAAAAAAAAAAAGAAACTACCCAAAACGGGGGATTCGGGGAAGAAAGATTTGAGCTACGAAGGATTATTCTTTTTGTATTTGATGAATTTTTAAAGTTTTTTTTTCCACAAATATTATACATTATAAACGTATTTACATTAGGTGTATTTAAAAAAAAATTAGCGTAAAATAATAAAAAATTGACTTAAAATAAAAAAACATGAAAAATAAAAAATAATAATTTTCTAAAAAGTGGACTCAATTTTCTAAAACCAAACGTGGATAATAATACCCTTTTGTGCTTTTTACCTATCACAAGCCGTATCTGGCAGGTAAATGAACTGCAAATGCATATGAAATGGTGTAGTGCTTGCTGTAATTAGACCTTTGTTTTTGGTATATTGGTAATTTTAAGTAGAAAAATGGGTGGGTGCTCGAATTTCGTGGGTCGAAATTTGGGTCGAATTCGAAGAGAGGGAGAGCAGAGAGGAGAAGGAGAAGAGAGGGAGACGGGGTGCTGGTTCTGCTGATGTCCTCGTCGCCTCGCCGTCCTGGCCGCAGCTCCGCCTCTGCCTCTGCCTCGCCGCCACACCTCCGCCCCTGCCTCAGCCCCGAGTTTGTTGGCCCCCTCCCCTCCCCTCCTCTCCTCTCCCCCTCCTTCTCTTCCTCCCCTCCCCTCCCCTCCTCCTCCTTCTTCCTCCCCTCGTCTTCCTCTTCCTTCTGCTAAAAAAAAAAAATACAAAGATCAAAACGACGTCGTTTTGATCATTCGACCCATTCGACCCACGAATTTTTGAGCTACCAACCGGGTTTGTTTTAAGTAGGGTACCACAAGCCATACTTTTTGGGTAAATGAACTGCAAATACAAGTGGAATGGTGTAGTGTCTGTTGTAAATGAACTTTTATTTTTGATATATTGGTAATTTTAAATAAGGTATAAGGCTACAAATGACTTTTTAAGGTCCCAAAGGACAATTCAATCCCTTATACTTTTCTTTTGCTTATGTCATCAAGATTTTTCTAACCGGTCCAATGTAGAATGTTAGGGATGAAAATATAATCGGACCAACCGTCAGGGGTGTTAGTGTAATTTACCTTATACCTATTTAAGCATATTTAGATTATGTGTATTTAAAAAATAAGAAAGTTGCATAAAATATTTAAAAAATTCACTAAAAATAAAGAATAAAAAATAAAAAACACAGAAAATAAAAAAGTAATTTTTTAAAAAGTGAACACAATTTTCTAGAACTAAACATGTTGATTAAACTTAAGAATACTGTAAATTCAACAACTTCTAAGATCTAATGTAGCGTTTATTTAGCTGACAAATAAAATGGTTTTAAAGCAACACCCATCTGAGTACTTGCTTTTGACCATATATATAGAGACATCTCAATATAAATAAAATAGTGTAAAATATACATAAATTTGGGTTTTGAGATAGTTTGGATTATGGCTTAATCCATGAACGGAATCAATCTAATAGCGTTTTCCACTTGGAGAAGGCTTTTCCCTAGTTGAAAAAACCAATGGGAGGGTGATATTGGGCTTCTTTGAGCCCAATACAAAGTTCACATCTATGATTTTCAAACCATTTAATATGTAAAATTTATCGAATACTTTATTCTTATAAAAATAAAAAATAAAAAATCATATTGTTCAAATATCAATAACCACTTGATCATATCATATTTATATTAACAATTTATTTTTAAAATCACACATACCGTTGACATAAATTTTATATGATCAAGTGACTATCAATATCTTATTAACATAATTTTTTATATAGATGAAATATTCAACAAGTCATACACATTGAATAGTTCAAAGTAACGATATAGGCTCCATGATGGGTCCATGAAAACCTAATAACACCCTGCAATCTTATATGGACAGGAGAGAAACCCCACACTCTCTACTTTTAGACCCAAAAACCAAATCAATGCATTGACAAAACCTGATTAACTCAACACATAGGTCTCGTTTGGTAAGTGACTTTTTTAGTCAAAAAGTCACTAAAAAAATCAGAAAGCCAACAAACCATACCAAAAAGTCAAATATTCTTTTTTTTTCCTCTATTTTTTGCACATTTTTTCGTAAAAAGACAAAAAATATCTCAAACGTACTAATTTTTTTTTACATCACATTTTAACCAAAAAACTAAAAAATTAAGTCTGTTACCAAACAAGGGTAGATTGATCTCTTAGGGCTTTTTGGATGTCTTGTGCGCTCCTAATTGAAATAAAAACCATTTCGTTCTTATCTTCTTAACAATCATTTTTTCTTCTACTTTTATGAAGGTATTTATTTTTATTTTTATTTACCACTAAAAATTACACTAAATAGGGTAAAAATTCCCACAATAAAAAAATATTTTACACCCCTCCCCCCCCAAAAAAAAGAGTCGTGTATTATAAACACCAATCAATTATTATTTTATTTATTATTTAATTGATAAACTCTGAGTTGAGAGAGAATTTTTTTATTTTTTTAAATAAAAAAATTATTAGGAGATTGTATTTACACGCTACTAATACTCTTAGGCCATGCTTGTTTGGGTGGACATGAAAAAAGCTAGCTCTTAATTTTTTATTCATTTTGAATTATATAACTTCCCGTATTTTTTATTCATAAAACAATAAAATAAACTAAAAAAATCAAAATATTAATTTTTTACTACCTTCTCAAAATATCACAGGAGGCTCCTTGAAGATAAGGAAAGGTATAATTGAGAATTCATAAATGTTCACAAAGTTCCGGACAGGACAGGAGAGGTTACTTTAACCGCCCACGGTAGCCTCATTAAAACGACCGCCCCCAGCAAGCAAATCCCATCTACTAAGGAAAACAATTTGCGCTCACACCCTGCCCATGAAGTACTAGTTTTGAATTTTTAATTTACACACAGAGGCCCGTTTGTTTTGGGAGATAGAATAGAGGGGATTGATAGTGAAGGGATTAATAGTGAGGGAATTATTAATGAGGGGATTGATAGTGAGGGAATTAGTAGTGAGGGGATTGATAGTGAGGGGATTAGTAGTGAGGAATTGTTAAATTATTTTTATATAAAATAATAAAACAAATAAAAAAATATAAAAAATTAAAAATTATATTTTAAAAAAAATTTTCGGTAGTGCTGCATTTATTAATTAGTGTACATATTAGTGTATTAATTAATGTTATAATATTATTATTGACCACATTTATTATACAAGTTACAAATATCTAAAATCATACAAATGATGCTATATCATCTGTTAGTACACTAGTGTGTGTATTAATTGATACATGTAACATTATTCTTATATTTTTATTAAAATTTTACTTTCATTTTTAATTGTGATCATGTAAATAATATATATATATATATATATATATATTTAAAAAAATAAAATTTAATAAAAAGTATATATAATGTGTTAATAAATGTAATTAAGTCATTTTGCTTAAATATGAACCAATTACTGAATCAAACATAATCTTCGCACGTAGATGTGAAACTTATGTGATGGAAATATGGTTGTATTCGGTTTTGTAATTTTTAGATTTTTATTGTAATTTAAATAAAAGTCGAATTAAAATGGAAGTAACTTGTCTCTAATCTTATTTTTGGACTAAAGGGGCGAGTTTCTACAGTTCTATATTTGTCTTAGTGATTTGAATTGTTCAAATTATAAGACGTTATGCAAATCATTGATACAAAAAATCAAATTAATCGAATTTTGACAGCTACATGATCGAATCATATTTCTCTTTAATAAAATGAATGATTAATGTAATTTAAAAAATAGACTTTTTTTTTATATAAATGTAAATAGATCACATATCTATCAATCGACTTAATTTTTTATATAAATAATCTACACATTAAATTTGATAATTTAAACTATTCAAATTATCAAAATGCATACAAACTAGTCAAAAAAATGAGATGGGAGGTTTTAAATGAAAATTTTGGCAAAATGTAAAGGCGGTAAATGTAATTTACTAACCCCCCAAAAAACAAATAAAACGTGAGGCGGTGTTTCTGTGCGTTTTTATAAAAACTTCTGATATCCATTCCATTTTCTCATACTTGTTCTCCAATGCAACTCTCAATTTAAATACATACAAATATATATATATATATATATATGCATATAAAATGTTCTATATCTGTAGATTGAGTAAATATCATACTGGTAATTGATTTCGGTTTTCAAGTATATCAACTTTCAAACAGACTTTTGTCCATCTTCAATTCAATATTTCAAACTTTTTCACTCATTCATGGCGGTTCCATGTTCATGAATCTCTTTTCTTTTTCTTTTTTTGTTTGAATCTAATTTTGCAGAGTCAGGCTTGGAATAGTCCTCACAACAACTGGAAATGTGTACTGGACTTGATTTTCTTGCGGATTGGTTCGGTAAATATTCTAATTCTCTCTTCTTTTTTCCTTCCACTCAAAAAACGAATTAGAATTCAATTCCGCGTAGAGTTTGATTTTATATTCTCACGTTTTGATGGTCAATTTGATCTGGGTTTCTGTTTTTTTGTTGATCCAAAGTCCCTGAACCTTGATTTTATTCTTTCTTTGATTTTGGGTTCAAGCTTGTTTCTGTGATTTATAGATTCAATTTCTCTCTAATTCTCTATCAATGGAGGCTGATAGTAGTCGACATCAATGTCGGTTGTTCTCTGTTCCATTGGAAACTACCAATGGATATGTAAATGGGTTCAGAGATTTAGCTTCTAACAACATAGAATTTAAACTTTCTGGTAGTGAAGATCATGATCATGATCAAGATCAAGATCAATCAATTTCAGACTGTGAAAGTGGGATATCAGGACCAAACATTGAGCAATCTCAGTTGTTTGGTGATGGGTTAATCAAAGTTCCTGAAGATGATAAGTTGCACGAGTTCATCAACCGAAAATTCATTTCGGGTTTGGGGTCTCTCGGAATGCATACCTCTGTAGTTTCAATCCACAGAAATTCTTGTTCTAGCTTTCTAGGACAAGCTAGGCTTCAATCGTTTCATGTTTTTGCCCGCGCAATGGAGAAGAAGTGTGTCGGTAATGCGAATTTGAGGTATGCTTGGTATGGTGCTTCTAAGGATGAGATTGGCAAGATTATCACTCATGGTTTTGGTCATTGTGGGGGTGCTGGGAACAATGGATTGTATGGTTGTGGCATCTATCTCTCTCCCGATGATTCATCTATTGATAGGTAAGCAGTATTCATAGCATTTTTTGAATTATCACTGAACATTTTTAAGTCAGAATGCATTTTGCAAGTATATAGTTGATAGTTCATTATTTTTTGTCAATATATATGATGATTGTTGTCTTTTATCAAGTGTAATGTAATGTATCCATTTCGATTTCAATTATCATGAGTAAATGTGAGCCCCGGATTAGGAATTGTTACACAAATATCTAATGAGGTATTTAATTTCTATATGCTTGTTTATGGAGAATATCAATAAATTATCATGTTTTAAAAGAAGAGATAAATCCATTTTTGATTTCAAATTTTATATGTGAACCCCGAAATAGAAATTGTTGCACAGATATCTAATAGGTATTTGATTTTTTAGGCTTGTCTATAGAGAATTATCAGGAAACTATCGTGCTTTACAAGAAGAGATGTAACTTGTTGATTTATTTGCATCCACAGTTTGAAATCTTCCATTGTTGATGAAGATGGGTTAAGGCATGTGTTGCTTTGTCGCGTTATCTTGGGAAACACTGAACTTGTCCATCCCGGGTCTGAACAGTTTCATCCGAGTTCTGAACAGTTTGATTCTGGCGTCGACAATCTTGTATCTCCTAAGAAGTATATAGTGTGGAGTACCCACGTGAATACTCACATTTTGCCAGAGTACATCATAAGTTTCAGAGTTACTTATCCATCAACGGGTGAGTAGATTGACTTTCTTTCCTGGTGTCAATTAGGTCAAGTTATAACACTCCCGGTGTCAATTAGGTCAAGTTGTAACACTCATTTGGTTGTGTTTTCAAATTGATTAGGTTGGCACAGGATACCAACTTCGCCGTGGATGCCATTTTCTACTCTGATCTCAGTACTTTCTAAGTTCTTACCTACTCATGCCATTAGTTTAATTTCCAAGTATCATGCTCATCATAGAGTAAGTAACAATCCAAGGCATTTGTGGCAATGTAAATGAATACCCTTTATATGTTTCCTTTTCAGTTTCATAACCCTCTTCTAGAATTTTGCCTTTCAGGAAAAAAAAATGGCGCGACATGAATTCATACAGCGAGTGAGACAGATAGCAGGAGATGAGTTGTTAAGTGCTGTCATCAAATCTTTCAGAGGCAAGGTATGGCTTCCTCAAACAAAATATGTGTTTTTATCAATGGAACATATGGTTGGTTGCTTCTTTTTTTGATGAATTTGAAACATGTTGGGTGCTCAAATCATTTGGAATGCCTTGCATTATTTCATTTGTTTTCTTTTTCTCCCCTTCTTAATCCATTGCGGTGTTTGAAGTTTCGCGTGGGGTTGGGGGAAGATGGGATTATTATTATTATTAGTCTACAAAATGCAAAAAATTATATAGATTTTGCTGTGTTTGGGTATATGGAAACTTATGTTCTGAATAGGCTCTTATGTGCGTAAAAGAATTGTAATAGGTGATGCCACTAGAAGGAGAAACTGAGCAATTCTACCGAGTATGCATATATATGCTTTCTTGTTTTATGAAGTCATATTTTGAAAACATGACTTTGAGTATGAAATCGAATTTTGATAGCACAAAATCAAGTTTAAAGTCATATTTTGAAAACACAATTCAAAAAAACCACTTAATTTCAAAAAATAATTCAAAAATGGTAAACAATTTTTATACATTCTTGAAGCTTGTTGCAGTGAGATTTTTAAATTATTCGACAAATACAATGTCACAAAAATCCTCTGTTAATATTTTTTTGATGCCTTTTTGTTTGAACAATTTGATTAATTTTTTGCATTTTTTTCCATATCCACAAGCTCCATATTGATTCAGAAATATATATGTTTCATGTTGCAGCGACCTGATTTTTTGCCAAAAAATGACTCAACCACATTTCACCGATGGTGTGAGAAAAACCCACAATGAAGGCATGGCGGATGAATTGATCGTTGTTGTAAGTGTTCATATCATGGTTTTAAATAACAGTTTTAGAATATATATCAGTATCAGTGATACAGTCATATATCGGCTAATATAGAACAATATGATATGAGTCAAAAACATAGGAGATGGCAATGTATGAAATTTACATATTCTCTCAGTTCAAAAAAACATATATATATATTATTGCAGCAGTAGATGGTTAATTAAGCTTTGCTTTTGATGTTTTTTTTTTTTTTTACAGTAGCTATATTCTGATTTTAGGGAGTACTTTTTTTTTCTTTTTTTGGAAGAAGATGGGTGGTTGTAATAGCAAAGTAAGAACAATTTTTTGTTGTTGGTGATGAATGAATACAATATGTTTCCATTTATTCATGTTTAGTTTACTTTTAATATATATTTTTTTAATTTTAAAAAATAAAAATTAATTTGACAAACATTAAAAAAAATATTTTAAAATTTTCAGAAATTATTTTGATCCAAGAAAGAGAAAACATACAAAAATAATGAGTGCTTTTTAAATTTTTTTTTAACAAATTAGTTTTTAACTTTTTTTGGGGGGGGAAACAAAAAATGGCTTTTGAAAACTGTTAATGTACACCCACCTACTCCACCTACTCCACTACACCTACACTTACTCCACTCTCCACCCACATCTCCTATATAATGTACATACAATACAACAATCAATAATATCAATAATAATACATACAATTTATTCTCTCTCTATCAATTTATTTTTACATGGTATCAGAGTTAGGTTAAGAACATAGTATTTTCGTTCCACCGGCGGGCGACAATCTCGCCTTGGCCGCCCGCCGGACAAACCCAAATTTCCTTAATTTCCTTAATTTTCACCCCTTGGTGCACCACCACAATCTTTTACAACGGTCCGACATGACCCCATAAATTGTCCCGACATTGATTCCGGTCAGCTTCTACATTGGTCCGACATGACCTCATAAACTGTCCCGACATTGATTCCGGTCAGCTTCTACAACGGTCCGACATGACCCCGTAAACTGTCCCGACATTTATTCCGGTTAGCTTCTACAACAACGGTCTGACACGACCACACAGTGTCTGCTACATCGGTCCGGCATGACCTCGTAAACTGTCCAGACATTATCTTCTCCAACGGTGTGACACGACCATAAAGTGTCTCCTACAACGGTCTGACACGACCATACCGTGTCTCCTATCCTGTTTTATTTTCTTTATCAGTTTACTTTCCTGTTTTGTTACTCTCTTCAAACTCAAGTTGGTTAGTTCCTATCCTCCTTGAGTTTGAGGGGGGCTGTTAATGTACACACATCTATTCCACCTACTCCACTACACCTACTCCACCTACTCCACTTACTCCACTAAAACTAATCTAGGCATCACCAATTTTTGTTCTATATATATGTTTGTACTATTATATAAAGCACAAGTTTCAACAATTTGTCTCGCAAATTTCAATCTTACAAAACTCACAATAATATAGAAAATGCCCCAGACCTCTAGTAGGGTGACTCCCACCACCTTTACTGTCTTTTGATTGGTTCAATTTTATTTTATTTTATTTTTTCAATCTTGCTCTCATAACCTCCACGTGAAAGTGGGGTGCTAGAGTCCCGACACTGTTGAAATAATATTTTGCTTTTCTTCTAAACATTTACATTGCCTGACCGTTACGATAAAAATCAAAGAGTGAAATCACTAATTCAATAATTGTTTTCCATTTCATGTGACGCTCCACTTTGCTAACGATTTCTTGTTGCATGAAATCACTTCTCTCCTATCGAGGCATGGATTAGAAAGAACGGTCCCGATTCTCAAATTGTGCCAATTTGGCACCTTTTACAAATTAATTTTTTAAATTTTGTTTATCCATTACTCTATAAAATATTTGGTCTAAATTTTTGTTTGAATCTAATAATAGATTTGTAAGTATGCAAACAAAATCTAAATTATTAATTTACAAGCATCCTAACATAGCAGGGATTCTTTGCTCAAACTGGGCATTGAGTTTGGATCCGAATTAAAGAAAACCCTATGAAGATAACCCTATGGTCCCGTTTGTTTTGGGATATGAGAGGGAGATTGGCATTAAGATAGCTGTGAACCCTATTTAATGTGTTGTTTGTTTACAAAGTTGAGGAAGAGACTGTTAAGCCGAATGGCTTAGGATAGGCCTTGCAGATGGAATTCGGATGGGCCTCCAGGACTTGGTATTAGAAAAATAATCCAGCGGATTAGAAATTTTTTATTTTTATTTTATTTTTTACATGTCAGGTATTTTTTTTTCAACATTAATGTTTAATTTTTTGTTAAGTAAAAATCATGATTTTATTTATTTTATTTTTTTCTGAAATTATTTTATTTTATTTTTATTTTTTTAAAATTTTTTACATGTTGGACATTTTTTTTTAAAACATTAATGTTCAATGTTTTTGTATTTTTTTTATTTATTTTATTATTTTATATAAAAATAATTTAACAATCCTTACACTAACAACTATCATAAAAATAAACATAATTTTATTTAATCCCCTCACTATCAATCCCTTCACTATCAATCTCCTCCATTCTACCTCTGAAAACAAACGGGCCTATAAAGATTTATGATTTGCAGGAGCAACCACAATTATCTGGGTCAATAAGATATTCTCTCACATGCCAATTTTTAGATAATTATTTAATTTTAATTTTATTTATATTTTATTATTTCTATTTCATAAACTATAAATTGAAGTTATAAACACTCCAATACATATTTTCAAATATATATATATAAAATTGGGCTGTGGAGTTGTACAATAGATTCGGCCCAGACCGAGTATCATATTTTTTAGGGGTGTATAAGAAAATTGGCGGAACCAGTAAACTAATCCACTCTAGTATAAATCATCGGCCTGATTTGATTTTTATTAGTTTCGGTTCTGGTTTTGAAAATGGTAGAATCATTTAAATTGGTTCGAATTCTAGTTCTAAGGCTTTGGCTATGGTTTCGAATCGAACTGTGACATATTTATTTATTATTATTTTTTTTAAATATTTTTATATGTAAAAATTAAAATATAAAAAGTCTCTTATAAGATTTGCACACTAACCTTTGTGGGGGCCAAGTAAATTATTACGTGGGATAGCCGAATATAATAAAGAAGGAAACTAGATCATGTACTATACGGTGCCAGCCCCGAGGGACAGAGGCCGAATATCCAGATCGGCCTATATACCAGTTGTAGATTGGTTCGAATATGAAGATATAACCGAATGAGCGATTGTTCGTTGGACGAAAGGTGGGCCTAACCATCAACATCGATGATGACTATAAATAAGAGGAGCACCAGCCAAAAGAGGCATGTGAGAACAAATAAGTTTAATTTGAGATATAAGCAACCAAGAGACTATACACTGACTTATCCGTCGGAGTACTAATTCCGACACCCCCGACCGGAGCGTTCATTCCTTTTCAGGTGACTAGCTGAGGAACACGAGCGTCCTACTGGATCCAAAGAGTATTTCTGAACCACTTCTCTACAATTGGCGCCGCCTGTGGGAATACTCCAGCATATCCATGGCGGGCGTAACAGAAGATCCTCCGATAGTCACTGATGACCTTACGTGACGAGACAAAACCACTCCAAGCAACATGCTTGGGCCCGAGACCATTGCCCACGAAGAACCTTGAACTTCGACTTAGTTGCCCAGACCTCACCCTCGACATCAGCACATGAGACAATGCAAGCGATTATGGATCAGGCGAAGCAAAACGAACAGAGGTTGGAAAACATGATCGTTGAGAACGAGCGCCTTCGACAGGATTTGGCCTTGGAGGTGGCAAAATCCTAACAAGTTGCATGTCAAGATCCAGGACAACCTCTGAGAAAGGATGGTCGACGACCTCGAGTTCGGAGACAAGATAGTGACGGTGATTCTGACTCATCATCCTCAGAATCCAAAAAAGAAGGGACGAGTCGAAACCTCCAGTTCCTCCGAAGAAAGTCTGCGTGCACGGAATAAGCAACGAAGAAATGGTTCAGACGAAGAGGATCAACATGACCCCTTTGTTCGAAGGATCGCAAGGGCAGTGCTACTCAAAAATTTCAAATCTCCATCGTTCACCCTATACGATGGAAAATCAGACCCCACAAATCATATCCATCATTATAAGCAAGCCATGGCGCTACATGCAGACGACGAGGCCCTCATGTGTCAAATATTTTCGAGTAGTTTGGGACCTTTGGCCATTAGATGGTAGTATAAATTGGAGCCGGCATCAATTAAGAGTTTCTATCAACTCCAAAAATCCTTCAGCGCAAGGTTCAGCACCAATGAGGTCCAGCCGAAGTAGGCCGATTCTTTCTAGGCAATGCAAATCCAACCAGGGAAAACCCTACAAGCGTATTCGGCGCTATTAGGAATGCTTTAATCTCATAGATGATGCCTGTAATGACTCCATGGCCATCACCGCCTTTAAAATGGAGTTACATCCTAATAGTGCCCTCCGCAGCTCCTTAACCAGAAGGCCCCCCAAAACAGTCTGGTCGTTGATGAAGAGAGTCGAGGAATATTGCAAAGTGGAAGATGACGCCCTGCAGGTCAAAGCCAGGCACAAGGCCAACAAGATGGCCCCATCTGAAATCGTTCAGCCGATAAATTATGTACCATCATGGAGCCCTGAACCACGAAATCGGACTTAACGAGACAAAAGACGAGATTCGCGCCGATCAAACGACCAATGTCCACACCGGTCTAATGAACAACTTCAAGTGGATAGCAAGCGCATAAGGCGTGCGGACAAGAAATATACGGAGTTGTCAGAGCCGATCAGCACGGTTATGTCTGAAGTACAACATATGCCATTTTTCAAATGGCCACCCAAGATGGTGGGACCTCCCGACACAAGGAGACGGGATAGGCGGTGCGAATATCACAAAGACCACGATCATGATACTGAAAGTTGTTATGCTTTAAAGGATCACCTTGAGGAGTTGGTACAAAACGGTCGGCTTAAGCAACACGTCTGAAAGAACGACTCAACCAAAACAGTTGCTCTACGGCAGGATTCACCTCCATTCGGTGTAATCCATATGATATACAACTTGCCGATGACATCCACCGTACATACAATTCAGTCACATCCTAACCCCCAAAAGCAAATCATACCAGCGAAACGGCCCCACGAAGCTGCGAGTATTACTTTCGATGATTCAGATTTGGCCGGCGTGACGCTCCCCCACATTGATACCTTGGTCATCGAGCTACGCGTAAACCAATTCACCGTTGAGCATGTTTTCATTGATTAGGGGAGCACTTTGGAAGTTATGTACTACAAGACCTTCTTCAAACTCGGCTTCACTGAGTCGGACCTGTCTCCACCTCATTACCTGTTATTCGGCTTCAACGCTAATCCGGAATATCCGTTGGGCAAAATCACACTACCAGTTCGAGCAGGCTCTCGATCAGTGGATGTGGAATTTTTGGTTGTCAAGCTTCCTTCGCCGTATAATCTTATCATGAGACGAACTTGGCTGCATACCATGTAGGCAGTGCCAAGCACCTGTCATCAACTACTTTCCCGACTGAACGTGGCATTGAACAAATTCGTGGTTCCCAGAAATCGGCACAAGCATGTTATCTTCTCGTCACAAAGACACCAAGAGAGCTGGAAGTGAATTTTATTGAGGTGCCGGATCGAGAGAGCCTCGACGATATTGGGCGGCTTCCAAGTGGAAAGGCTACCGAAGATTTGGATCGAGTTGAAATTGACGGGAACCTTGATAGGTTCTTCACGGTCGGCGCTTCCCTAAACAAAGCCGATAGGCAGCAGCTAGTCTCCTTCTTACTCGGTAACCTTGATGTATTTGCACGGTCACCATATGAGATGCTGGGGGTGGATCCATCTGTTTCTCAGCACCGATTAAACGTTGACCCCAAATGTAAGCCAATCATTCAGAAAAGCTGGCCGTCAGCCGTGGAACATTGTTGCTGTTGTTGAAGAAGTTGACCGGTTACTTAATGCCGGGGCAATCCGCGAAGTAACTTACTCTACATGGCTGTCGAATACTATGATTGTAAAGAAGAAAAATGGAACTTGGTGTGTTTGTGTGGATTTCACGAACTTAAACAAAGCTTGTCCCAAAGATTGTTTTCCCCTTCCCAGAATTGACCAATTTGTAGATGCAACGACACATCATCAATGTATGAGCTTCCTGGATGCATACAGGGGCTACCATCAAATTGCCATGCATTCGGAGGACCAAGACAAAACTGCATTCCTCACCCCGAGAGGAACCTATTACTATAAGATTATTCCTTTCGGGCTGAAGAATGCGGGGGCAACCTACCAAAGACTAGTCACTACCATGTTCAAAGAGCAACTCGGCCGTACTATGAAAGTATACATCGATGATATGGTAGTCAAATCCAAAGAAAAACAAACTCATCTAGCCGATCTCGAAGAGACATTCGGCATTCTTCGCAAATACAAAATGAAGTTGAACGCTTCCAAATGTGCCTTTGGCATCGAATCCAGCAAATTCTTTGGCTACATTGTTAACCACCGCGGAATCGAAGCCAACTGTAGACACCTCATTTTTGACCGTCCTTAAGACTTGGACGTCACCGCTTGAACACTCGGTGATCATCCATGTTCGTGTTTGTTTTAAGTTTCCGGAGGTCTTGGCTACGTGCCTTGCCTCAGCATCTCTCGACTTGCTTGTTCTGTGCTTGGTTTTACACCAAAGACTTGTTTGTTTTTGCACCAGTAGCTTGCTAGCTACCCTTGATACCCACTGGCCATGGCTTGAGGCTACCGGTCGTGTTTTGAGGCTACCGGCCATTGGTGAAATAGTCCATTGGCCGGTCGGCATTTTGTGTGGCCGACCGACCACCTGTTTGGCCGATGGCCTCCTTTTCTGGCCGGTACCACCTTTTTGCCTTTTTCAGGTGTGGTGCATGCCAACTGTGCCAGCTGGAATGCACAAACCCTGCCCCCATGCACATCTATGGCTGTTTTGCCCCTTTTGCACCCTTTTGGTCTAGCTTCTTGAAGAAGCTTGGACCTTTGTCTTAGCTTCCTCAAGAAGCTTGAACCCTGCCTCAGCTTCCTTAGGAAGTCTTGGCCCCTTTGCCTTGGCTTCTTGAAGAAGCCTTGATCCTTTTATTTAACTTCTCTTGGAAGCTTAGCACCTTTGAGGGTCTATAAAAGAAGACAAACCCTCTCCTTGTTTTTGGTTCAGCAAAATCAGACCTAGAACATATATATTCTGATACATACATCTTCGCTCTCTATATCTCCATCTCTCTCTTCATTTGTGTGTGTTTGAGGGCCTAAAAGGGTGATTTGTTCTTACTTTTGCACTAAAACACACACCATTACACCATGCTTCGACTTTGGGAGGTGTTGAGGGTTTATTCTTGAGGTTTTGAGATGGTTTTGATCAGAAGAAGGTGGCTGGACTTACTGTTCTTGAAATGTTCTTCAAGAGTAACACTTTTGCTTTAGATTCCTCAATCTTGCACTAGCTTTTGACCTGCTTTGCATACTGATTTGAGCTTTGTGTATAATTGAAAAAAGTCTTGTATTTGCATGCTTAAGATACTTCATTAAGGTCATTTTGTTGTTTGGGGTCGATCTCCCCCTCTTAGGCCTTGTTTGGCCCTTTTTGTGCTCGTTTTGTTAAGCTTTGGGGACTTTTGTGTATTGGCCTTCTCACCACTGAAATCTAGTGGATTTTCAGTGGTGAAGAAGGGGTTTTGAAGTATTGTATAGGGAAGGGACACCCCTCTCCCTTGGTCTCTCTTTTGTTTGCATTTTTGGCCCATAAGCGTAGCATGTATGATTAGTTGTTCTTGGCTTCACTCCAAAGGTTTTTGGGTGTTATTGGGTCATATTATGCCTCTGTTTTTGGTCAGATTAAAGGTCCCTTGCATGCATAAGATACTTGCTTTGTATTCCCCCGTTATGCCTAGAAGTGTATCATGCATTTAACCTACTATGCTCTCATGTTTTGGCCTAACTTTGTGAAGTTCTTAGCCATGTCTTACCATGCTTAAGGTCTGTTGAGAGCTTATTTGATCATATTTACCATGTTTGGTATAGCCCCTTTGTATTTTGGCTTGTGAGCCTTAAGGGTGTGAGTCATGAGCATGTTTTAGTTGGGTTGTTTCAATGATTTGGAGTCATTTCACATGCCATTTCAGTCCCTAATCCATGTTCCTATGCTTGTATCCATCACCCTTTTCATGCCTTGAAGAGGTGTCCTTTTGTGCCTTGAAATGAGCATTGTGCATGCTTATGTATTTAAGTTTTTGGGGCTGCCATATTAGTGGGTTTTGGGGCATATTTTGATGCATAAAAACTCTGTTTTGGGTTGCTTAGTTCATGCCATGTTTGCTTGGGGTAGGTGTTGAGCAATGCTCTCTTTTGTGGCATTGAATACCTTCTATTTTGCATCCATTCCCTAGCATGTCTTGGTGTCATCTTTTGCATACTTTTCAGAGTTTAACATGACTATTTAATGTCCAAGCATATTGCCTTTAAGTATGCTTAGAGTTGTCTCCTTCCATGCTTAGATGATAGGCCTTGGTGTGTGCATGCTTGCATGTATAAGTTGTGCCATTTTTGACCCTTTTGGCCACTGTTTTAGGGTGTGGCTGAGGCCTCCCATTCAGTCTAAGTCCATTCTTGTACATAGTTGTTTGTTTGACTTGTTGCCTCTCGTTGCATGCTTACATTGTACCATGTTTGCATCACATGTTAAATTGCATTGTATTTCCACTTGCATGATTAGCACATTGCATGCTTGCATAATAGATTGCATTGCATTTGGCATGTTTTGCATCTTAGCCTCATGTTGCATTCTTGAGCCATGTTTGTATACATGCATTGCATTGCTTGGTTTGGGGTGTCAAACCAAGCATGAGGATTGAGAGTGTTCGTACTCCAAGTGATGTAACACGTCTCAATCCTCGGTCACCGACGCCCTTAATCTCAATATGATAGGGTGTTGGCATTCATCTCTTTTGTTGCATGCATTTTACATTGAATGGCAAACTTGGCCTCTTAGGCCATCATGTATCAAAATGCATAATTGATGGCCCGAGGGCCAAGGGTCATGCTCCCTTGAGTCCATTGCATGATGGGGAGTGTAGCCATGCTCACATTTGCTTGAAAATTCCATGGCATACACTGCTTGCCCTCTGCTGCTGTCAACTGCAGGAAGAAATAGCCAGCCGGCTACTTGGAGTGCCGATCGACCAAATGCAATTAGCCGGTGGCTCAACCAATGGTCGATGACCATTCCCTTCGGCCGGTGGTGTTCCCACTTGGTCGGTGATGCTCCTCAGTGTTCAGAGAAGCATCCTTGGGACTTGTGCAAATTTTCAAAGGAGCAAGGCAATGTAAACAGAGGCAACAGTGCTATGGCAGCGAGTTTTCGAGCGGGGCGAGTCAAGCATGTATCATTCGCGCATTCCGAGGCAAAGCTGCGGCAGTCTCTTTAGCTTCACATTTAAATTATTTTTGTGATTAATTTGTTAATTAATTAAGAAGGTCTGTAATAATTAATTAGCTAGGATAGTTGATTCATTATTCAAACTGTATTATTCTTTCGGTCCCTCCGAGCAAGGGTAAATTTGTAATAAGTGTGGGTGAGTATGTGCATGTCTTCCAACCCCCACTTCTTTCTCCCTTTTACTTACTTGCTTTCAATGGTTAGTATTAGGTCATATTTAAATTAGCATACCTTATGCTTTGCATGCGCGCATCCATACATTTGTCTTGCATGCACCAGGCTCGGCGCATCAAACTAACTGCATTGTATTTCAATTCCAAGTTGAATACGTGTTAGTTGTAGCATCATCATATGCCATCTTAAAAATAGCCGAGCCTATTGTAGTTGTATCTTGCCTGTGTTGCATTAGCCATCTTAACATAAACTAGGATCATGCATTTGATTAATTAACTAGTTTTTGTTTTGACTTGGAGTACTAGGTAAGCATTTACGCTTTAGCATCCTTGCATGAGTGTGAGTGTTGCCATGATAGCATGCTTACCATGAGGTGCCTGTGGGTGAAGGTTGAATTACCTGAATTGGAATAATGCATTAAAACTGTGAGTTTTAAGCCCATTAGATAGTGGCAAAACTATGTTTTCTAAGCCCACCCGAAGGTGGCAAAATCTGCATTTTAGCCTACTTACGAGTAGCAGACCATTTTCAAAACAAACATGAAATGTTTTGTTCCAATTCAGGCGATCCAGTCTATACTTTTGTGCTGTGCGCATCACATAGTAAATCTAGGCTAATAACCGGAATAAGAACGCATAATGTTTTCAAAATAAGATATCATGGTTAGTAGAGGCCGATCTTCGGATCGGGCGAGAGGGGGTGCTCATAGCTGCCTTCCCCAATCGTACCCAAGTTCCTGAGCCAAGGCAACTCTGGTGATGACGGACACGTGGCCTTAGGCAAACGAGTCAGGGTTTCCTAAATTCTCCCAAAATAAAATATTTAGGTGGCGACTCTGTATCTGGCAAAGCAGTCCATGTTTGGCACTTCTTTACAAAAATCTGTTTTTCAAAAATGATTTGTTGGATTGGACTCTTTGGTGTTTATCAGTCTCACATTGCACTTTGTGAGATTAGATTTAGAACCATGATAGGAGTCCGAACTGTAGTAAGACCAATTCGCGTCGGGAAGTTCGGGGACGTCTACACCAACCCGAGGCAAATCATAGCAATTCTAGAGCTCGCCTCTCCTCGGTCAGTCAAAGAGGTTCAGAAGCTGATGGGAATGGCCACCGCACTCAACAAATTCATTAGTCGGTCCACAGATCGCTGCCGGCAATTCTTTCATACCCTTCATTAGGCAAAGCTTTTGAATGGACCCCCGATTGCAAAGCCGCTTTGGAAGGTTTGAAGACTTACCTCCGGTCAGTTCCGCTCTTGACAGCTCCTCCGATAGATGATCCGCTCATTTTATATCTGGCAGTTTCCGATCGAGCTGTCAGTGCCGTACTGTTAAAGGAAGAACTTGGGGAACAACGGTCAGTTTATTATGTCAGCAAAGCAATGGTTGACGCCGAAACACGCTACCTTCCGTTGGAAAAACTCATCCTGGCTCTCGTCACGGCAGCAAGAAAACTGATGCATTACTTTCAGGGGCATATCATTGGGGTACTAACGGACTACCCCCTCCGGTCAGTACTCTGTAGTTCAAAAGCATCAGGGCGCGTTTCAAAATGGTCTCTCGAACTCGGCCAGTATGATATTCAATTTCTGCCTAGAACCTCTATCAAGGGGCAAGTGCTCACCGACTTTGTGGCCGAATTCACTGGATGCCTCGCCGACTTTAAGTCTGATCAAATTTAACCTAAGCCGAACTGGAGAATTTACGTGGGGGACATTTGGCAGTTGTATTGTGACGGAGCATCCAACGAATGTGGCAGCGGGGCGGTTGTAGTGATCATGGCTCCCGACGGGGCAATAATCAAGCAGGCTGTTAAACTGGGCTTTGAAGCATCGAACAATGAAGCCGAATACGAAGCGTTGTTAACCGGTTTGCGGAATGCACATCTCCTCGGTGCTCGGCGTTTGCTTATCTTCTACGACTCAAAGCTAGTCATCAACCAATTGAAGGGGGAATACGCCGCCAAAAATGACCGTATGGCAACTTACATGAAAACGACCGACTCTTTGCTTGCAAAATTCGACCATCATGAGTTAAATCAAATAACCAGGGATCAGAACACACATGCAGACGCCCTGGCCTGCCTAGCCTCCGCCATCAACTCAGAAATTAAACGGACAATTGAAGTAGGATTCATCATTGAGCCGAGCATTGCCCCATCAGAGTCAATTCAAATCAATATCATAGAATCAGGTCCAAGTTGGATGGACCCCATCACTGCATTTCTATCTTCTGAACAGCTCCCAACGGACAAGAAAGAAGCGCACAAACTACGAAACAAAGCTCTGAGATATTACTTAGATCCGCAAGAAAAGCTCTACAAAAAATCCCTTTCTGGTCCATACCTAGAATGCGTTCATCCGGATAAAGTCGAAGTACTCTTGATCGAAATACACGAAGGTAGTTATGGTGCCCATTCTGGTAGGCGTTCTTTGGCTCATCGAGCTGTAACACAGGGGTACTACTAGCCGACCATGAGAGCTGATGCCGAGTGTTACGTTAAGAAATGTGAACAATGCCAGAAGTTTTCCCCGTTAACCCATTTGCCAGCTGAGGAGTTGAGCTCAATCACCAGTCTTTGGCCGTTCGCTCAATGGTTTGGCCGTTCGCTCAATGGGGGCTTGATATCATAGGGCCATTGCCACGAGTCCCAGGAAACAAGCGATTCTTAATTGTCGCGACGGATTACTTCACAAAATGGGTCGAATCAGAGACACTAACACACATCTGTGATACTGATGTTAGGCGTTTTGTATAGAAGAATATCATAACACGATTCGGCATTCTAAGATTCCAAGAGCTCTCATTTTAGATAATGGCACCCAGTTTGATTATAGCGTCTACCGAGAATTGTGCAGCACGTATGGTATCCAGTCCTATTTCTCCACCCCGACTTATCCACAGAGCAATGGTCAAGCTGAAGCCTCCAACAAAGCCATCTTGGATGGCATCAAGAAGAGGCTGGAGAAAGCCAAATGCAGATGGGTCGAAGAATTGTCGAGTGTGTTGTGGTCTCATCGTTTTATGCTTTGGAACCCAAGCAACCATCTCCTTGGAGATTGGCCTCCCAACCTTGAAATCGAAAGTTTTTGATATAGGCCGAAACGACATGATATTTGCCTTGGATTTGACTCTGATTGAGGAACGAAGAGACCGTGCCCTTGCATCCGTGGCACGGTACCAGCGGCAGCTTGCTGAGTCGTATAATCAACGTGTTCAGCTACGCCGCTATACGCCAGGAGAATTGGTTCGGAAGAAAGTCCTCCCCGCAACCAAGAATCCGACTGACGGAAAATTGGGTCCTAACTGGGACGGCCCCTATCAAATCTACTCAATCGCGAGAATAGGGGCATATCGGCTCAAAGACATGTCTGAGAGAAGCCTGTCGCATCCTTGGAACTCCACGCATTTGTGTAAATTTTATCATTAACCTGACTTGTGGGGCATGATAACTTGTTTTGACTATTCACCGTGTACAGCTTTCACTCTTTTAATGCAACTTCTTATTTCGCTCTATGAAATTTTTGTTCAAAGATAAAAGCCTCCGAATTTGGAGCCCCATCAGTGAACGACACTTTTGGGCCGAATAAGTCTTCGGATTCGGAGCGCCCTTCGTGGATCTCATGATTGGCCAAGATAAAAGCCTCCAAATTCAGAGCCCCATCAGTGAATGACACTTTTTGACCGAATAAGTTTTCGGATTCAGAGCACCCTTCGTGGATCTCACGATTGGCCATGATAAAAGCCTCTGAATTCGGAGCCCCATTAGTGAACAACACTTTTGGGCCGAATAAGTCGCCAGATTCGGAGCGCCCTTTGTGGATCTCATGATTGGCCAAGATAAAAGCCTCCGAATTCGAAGCCCCATCAGTGAATGACACTTTTAGACCGAATAAGTCTCCGGAATCGGAGTGCCCTTCGTGGATCTCACGATTGGCCGAGATAAAAGCCTCTGAATTCGGAGCTCCATTAGTGAACGACACTTTTGGGCCGAATAAGTCTCTGAATTCGGAGCGCCCTTCGTGGATCTCACGATTGCCCGAGATAAAAGCCTCCGAATTTGGAGCCCCATCAGTGAACGATACTTTTAGGCCGAATAAGTCTCTGGATTCAGAGTGCCCTTCGTGGATCTCACGATTGGCCAAGATAAAAGCCTCCGAATTCGGAGCCCCATCAGTGAACGACACTTTTGGGCCGAATAAGTTTTCGGATTCGGAGCGCCCTTCATGGATCTCACGATTGGCCAAGATAAAATCCCCAAATTCGAAGCCCAATCCTTGCAAGACACGATCGGTCCGAGTTTGGCCAAGAAAAATGCCTCGGAATTCGGCGTGCTTTTTGTGTAATATGATTAAAACGCATAAACGTAGTTAGCGAAAAATGAAAGATGATCATACCGAATTTATAAACATAAATTGAAACAACACACAAACGTTTAAAATAAAATGTTTCATTGAATTAATCGATAATACATAATTTGCTCCCAATCTATGTTAGAGCGTTACAACATGTTTACTTTTATTCGGCATCCCCCTCATTGTCACTCTTCTCAACTTCGAAAGCCGCAAAGGGAAAAGATGACTCTGATATAGTGGTGATGCCGAATCAACGTCCGCTGCCCGGAGCGCCTCTGCGGCTTGGAGAGCCTTGACCCTTCCGTGCTTGAATCCACGATTCTTGTATCGACAGACCTCCTCGGCGAGATTTTCCTTAGTCTTCTGTATCCCAACTTTTTGGCTATCATGGAAGCCTTTTTCCTAAGCCCTGGTCCTTGCCGCCTTTATTGCAAACATGTTTGCCGTATCACGATCGGCAATAGCATGACTTATGAGTCGTTGGGTCACCATTTCTACCACAATTGGGTTAGTTTGGCCGGCCGATTGTGTTTCGGCGATTTTGACCTTCCGTAGCTCGTGCTCAGCCTTGTCCGCACGAGCTTTTAAGTTTCAAATGCATTCATCATTCTGCTCTATCTCCCGTTGTGCTGCATGAAGGCGCATGCCTATCTCATAGGCGGTATACAACCCTCTCACCGCTCCATGGATGCCCTCTCGGAACATTTCGAAGTCAGGTTGATCGACCATCGATTGTTGAACTTTAAGTGGAAAAATTTATCGAGGAAACTCGGCCGCCACATTTGGGTCGTGTACAACAGAATCTGCTTCTGTCATCTGTTTGTTCCCCACAAAAATCGTAAAACTCAACGGGCGTGGTGTCGCACTGGTCTCTTCTCTCGAGTATGGTAGAGGGGAGCTGCCCTGTTGCTGTTTTTTCCCTCTGGGTGACCTATTTTGTTGACGCGGGGACAGGCGTTTTTCACGTTCCCTCGACGTCCTACTCCCTGTGCGCGAAGGCTCGCCACTTCGATTCATCTGTGTGTCCAACTCCGCGAGTGTTCTCTCTTCTCATCTGCTGTTGAAAAATAGCCTTCTAGACATCTAGTTCAAACCCAATATGGATCATAAATGAACACATCCCCCACCCATCTTATTAATCGCGCGTGTAGTGTTCCTAAAGCGTTCTCTTCAATACTTTGCGCCACAAACTGACGTGGATCAGCGGTCTTGTTCATTAATTCGGCGGTCCGTGTTCATTACCTTACCGGGGCAAAGGCCGATTCATCGATCTATTCGGCCTAAATATCAGAGCTCCTAGCCGAATTGCTATTGTGCCCCAGCAAACCCCTGAACTGCCATTTTCAGGCAATCCCGTTCATCAACCTGCTGGGGCAAGGGCAGATTCATTAATCTATTCGGCCTAAACATCAGAGCTCCGAGCCGAATTGTCATGATGCCCCAGCAGGTTTTTTGAACTGTTGTTTTTAGGCGGTCCTGTTTAATTTTGGTGAGGCAAGGGCAAATTCATCAATCAGCTTCATTAATCTATTCGGCCTAAATACCAGAGCTCCTAGCCAAATTGCTATTACGCCCCAACAAACCCCTGAACTGCCGTTTTCAGGTAGTCCCGTTCATCAACCTGCTGGGGCAAGGGCAGATTCGTCAATCTATTCGGCCTAAATATTAGAGCTCCGCGCTGAATTGTCATGATCCCCTAGTAGATTCTTTGAACTGCCGTTTTTAGGCGGTCCTGTTCAATTTTGCTGAGGCAAGGGAAGATTTATCAATCGGCTTCATCAACCTATTCGGCCTAAATATCAGAGCTCCTAGCCGAATTGCTATTGTGCCCAAGCAAATCCCTGAACTGCCGTTTTCAAGCGGTCCCGTTCATCAACCTGCTGGGGCAAGGACAGATTCATCAATTTATTCGGCCTAAATATCAGAGCTCCGCGCCGAATTGTCATGATGCCCTAGTAGATTCTTTGAACTGTTGTTTTTAGGCGGTCCTATTCAATTTTGCTGAGGCAAGGGCAGATTTTTCAATCAGATTTATCGATCTATTCGGCCTAGATATCAATGCCATGCGTTAAGGCGTTCCTATGCCCCAGCAAGTCCCTGAACTGTCGTTTTTCGGCGGTCCTGTTCATCAACTTGCTGAAGTAAGGGCAGATTCACTAATATATTCGGCTAAGTTGTAATGCTATACAGTTATTTTTGCGCTGGATTAAGTCAGTAATTTGTTCATCACATTTCATGTTTTTACATCTTACTTAGCCAATTAACAAGCACATTCATCAAGCAGAAAGGCACAAGCAAAGCAGAAAGGCATAAGCAAGGCAGAAAGGCAAAAGCAATTTTCATTCATAAATTGAGTACAAACAGAAGTCATTTTACAAATGAAAACTACCCTACGTTAGCTTTTGACAAAAACAAACAATCAAAATTCTAACAAAGTCTAACAAAATCTACATACACAGAATACCAAAATAAAACGAAAAATACTTGCTTTAGGTCAGTCTTCACGGTCAGACTCCAGTGGCTCAACGCCTACCTACTCGTACGGAATCGGCTGCTTCGATATCACGTTAGCGGCAGCTAAGGCTTTGAGCCAACCGTGTTTGAACCCCCTGTTCTCGAACTTCGGCACTTCTTCTACATAATTCTTCAAAGCCGCATCCTTGCCAGCTTGGAATGACTTGGAGATCTTGGATTCGGCGTTCGCCATCGCCCTCCTTAACTCCTCCAAATCGGCCTCCAACTTGGCAATTGTTGTTGGCCAGTTTGAGCGCTTCTTCACTGGTACTCGCCCTCTCCTCAGTGGCCAATCTCAGTCGGTCAGCAGCTTTGGCCTGATCTCCTTCGGCATCGGCCTTTGCTTTCTCTGTCTCCTTTTTCATGGCCTCAGATTCGGCTCTAAGAGAGGCCTCTGCTGCCTTCCCCTTCTCGTTTTCCATTTCGGCCGTGAGAAAGTCGATCTATTCGATAGTGTCACGTTGGCGACGGCCAATCTCCGCTATCCTTCCCGTTGCCTACAAAATAAGAAATCAGTAAGCCAATGTAAAATTTTCTTTGATTAGTTTTGCACAATTACAAAGATCACGTACCAACATCGCCAACTATGCGGCTAATGCGATGGAGAATAGATCGTGCTCTGCCCTAAAGGTTGCTCTATCAACCGGTAGAGAAATGGAGGAGGCCAAGCTCAAGGCCACAGCGGTGTCTTTTACAGTCGATGCATCGGAAGCAATCGGCGTGCTCCTTATCCTTGGTTGTATTATAAACGACATGACCAAGTCCGACTCTTCCATTCGTGACCGTTTATCCACTAGGTCTTCCGAATAACCGGCTTATTGTTCGGCCGGATGTTTCTCCCCCATTTGCTCCACCTGGTCCTGTTGAACGACCATAGGCTCCGTATCGGCCACATCAGTCTGAACCACCTCAACAGGAGCAAGTGCAGTCTCTTCCCTAAAGACGAGTGGAGGGAGCGGAGGTTCATTTCGCTCGACCTCGGCTCTCCGACAGGTAGCCATCATCTCGGTATTTCTCCACCATTTGAGTGAGCGACTCGCCAACCATGTTGTCAGGATACGAGCCGGGTAGGTCCCCCAAGTCGGTGAAAATGTCTTTGAAGGATACGTCAGCTCGGCCAGAAGTGGATAGAGGATTAAGGCTGGCTTCTTCAAAAGCCAAATTTAGTGCCGCGTCAACCTCTTCCTCTGATCCGTCAGATCTGTCCTAGAGTGGTTGATTCGGCTAATCAGCGACCCCTTCGACTACTTGTTCGTCTGCCAGCTCTGAGTTTCATGCCCCAAAACCAATCTGCCTAAGGTTCTTGAAGCTGGGAAAAACAAGCGTTGTAAGGTGCTGTTCACCCCTCGGAATCAGAGAATATTATCGGTGGTTGAAAAGGTAGTGTAGGTCGGCTTGTATCTCAAAAGCATTTGGGCCGTCCTTCCCTATTTCTAAAGATTCGGACGGCTGAAGAACTGGAGTGTGGCTTTGATCTGCGTGAGTTCAGCTTCGTCGGCAAAATGAGAATTTTTTCAAGTCGTTTCCTACATAGATAAAATGGTAAGTACGTAGAAGTTGAACCAAGTAAATATTTAATAAAAACACGTGGGGGATTAAACGGCAACCTAGTTCACCTCTTCGCCTAGGCACTGGATCTTGACGATCTTCGCCCTCGCCGAATTCCTAGTTGCCACGAACAACGACCATGACATCATCAATACGCTTACCAGAGCTGGCAAGCATTGTCACCAGATGATGGTCAGTGTCCTTGGCCCTAAGGAAGTAGCGCCACTGCCGACCAGTGGATTTGGCCAAGGCATAACAATGTCGAATGGCAGGGATTCCAAGGTTAAGCCTAAGGCGCCGGTTTAGTTCTACAATCCTTATTATTATTCTAAAAAAATTCATGTTCGGTTGAGAAGGGATTAAACCCTAGTGGCGAAGGACAACCCTCAAAAGTGAATGAAGGGGGAAACGGACTTCCCCCTCAGCAATTGACAGGAGAGGAAAGACGATTGTATTTTTGTCAGTCCTCTCTATGTTAATCACGTTCTCTGCCAAGAGTGACAGATGGACGTCGTCAGGAATGGAAAAATAACGATGGAAACCAGAGACTCGTTCCGCCGAAAGAAGGGCTCTCAGATGTTTTGCCATCATAAAAGGTAAAATGGACACTCTAAACAGTAAATAAACAATGAAAATGAGTTGAAATGGAAGAGAAAAGAACTAACAAGAAATGAGGACAATGAAGAATAGAAAGAAGTTGCAGAGGACGTGAAGCGGGGGAGGTAAACTGACAGCTAACGGGAAACCTTGTGCATTCGAAAAAGCATACAAACGAAGAGACAACATGGTTTCAATTTGTATTAAATGAATGAAGCGTACGAAGGGGCGGAAAATTGTAATCATGCCTAAAAAGAGTAGGCATTCTGACGCTTGCATTGGAATAAGAGAAACCGCTGCATTTTTTGACCCTCTAAGTCCAAAACCAAACATGTCGTCTAACTGTTTGGGGGGCAATTGTGGGGGCCGAGTAAATTATTACGTAGGATAGCCGAATATAATAAAGAAGGAAACTAGATCATGTACTATACGGCGCCAGCCCCGAGGGACAGAGGCCGAATATCCAGATCGGTCTCTGTATCAATTGTAGATTGGGCCAAATGTGAAGAGATAGCCTAATGAGCGATTGTTCATTGGACGAAAGGTGGACGCAACCATCAACATTGAGGATAACTATAAATAAGAGGAGCACCAGCTAAAAGAGGCATGTGAGAACAAATAAGTTTAACTTGAGATATAAGCAACCAAGAGAGTATACACTGACTTATCCGTCGGAGTGCTAATTCCGGCACTCCCGACTGGAGCGTTCATTCCTTTTTAGGTGACTAGCTGAGGATCACAAGTGTCCTACTGGATTCAAAGAGTATTTCCGAACCACTTCTCCACAGCCTTAATTGTGAAATTGATAAACTTTAACCAATTTAACCAAATTATTATCATTAATTTGTTTACTAACATAAAATATATATCATATTTATTATTACATAAAATTTCTAGAACTGTAAAATCGAATTGAATCAAACCGGTTTTTATGGTTCAATTTAGGTTTGGTTTCGCAATTTAACTGTTTGATTACGATTTTAATTTTTTTAGAATCAGTTCTTACAATTCGGTTTCTAGTTTATTCTAAAATTGGATCAATCCGATCCATGTATACCCTATAACACTTTTATTTATTTTAAAATTTTTTATATCAGTAATACTATATAAACATAATTTTTCATAATTGACCAACGAAAGGGAAAAAAAATTCTTATTGAATGTGGTAAGTAATGTCGTACAAATAAATAATAATAATAATAAATTATATAAAATAATGCAAGTGAATAAGATATTTTCATACATGCCAACGACGGCGTAATATTATCAGGGTGGTTCATGATTATCCTCTGTTGTGCTTGTTATTATGGTCTTATTTCTTATAATTTAAAAAAATTAAAAAGTTATATTATCTTATTTAAATTATATTATTTTTTTATCACATCACTTCAAATCTAATCCATACTCAATTCATGTTTCATAAAAAATTAAAAAGTGCACTTATTTAGATCATTTAAAATCACTCCTAAATTACATGTTTTGCATAATTTTTTTTTAAAGCTAAAAGTTAATAATAAGAAAATACAAATTTTAAAAATTCATCTGTCAATTTTTAGGCAATTAATTTTTTTTTAAATTCATTTAAACTATTTCTATTTCTCATAAATATTTCTTTTTTATATGTTTTTCATGGTAAATTGAAATAATTCACAAACTCAATATTAATTTTGCATGTTTTTCTTTTTAATTCTTTCAAAAGTATTACGATTTTTTTAATACTAAATTGATTTTTTTTTTCTTTTTTTTTCGTTTATTATTCTATATCCAATTCCAATTCTATATTATGGATTTGCCATTTAAATTTGACAGTGACTCTATATATGAAATTATTATTTCATTTCTTACATTATTTTATATAATCACAACTCATAGGAAGAAAAACTTACACAACAATAATTTTCTCGAGAAACCTCTAAAGTTTGAATTTACTAGTTGAGTTACTTTTTCAATTATTAAACAGTAACTTTTTATATTTGAATTTACTAGTTGAGTTACTTTTTCAATTATTAAACAGTAACTTTTTATATTTTGATATTATATTATAGATAATTAATCACTTTACACACTGAGATATATCTATCATTTGAATGTTTTCATTATTTTTTCCTTTTGGGTTTATATGTTGTTCTGTGATTCTTTCCAAGTTAGGCCTCATTTGGCAAGTCAAAAAGTTGTTGTAAATAGCCCCAGGCTATGGAACAAAGGATTATCCCGAACCTACACCAAGGTATTGACGGTGATTCTCAAATATCGCAGAACAGAATGTGATACGATGAGATAGAATGCAATAGAAACAAAGACAGAGAAATAATGAGAATTCTTGATCTCTCTCAATTCGAAAATCCAGGATTTGAATTGAAAGTGACACAAGTCTCAAACTATAGACGCTATTAATATAATTCATCATTTTTAAAACATAACGTAAAATGAATATTTATTTTACTATTTTATAATTTAATACGATAGAGCTAAAATTATCAAAATATACAAATAATTTAACTAAAATTAATATATATAAATATTCAAGTAATAATTTTATAGAACGATAACACTCATATTATCAAAATAAATAATTAAAATCATAGTTTAATTATTTTTTATAACACACATTATACCATCAAATATTTTTAAAAAATAATACATATATTGTACGAGTCAACTGATAGTTTTATAAATAATAAACATAAGTAATACCACCAAACACTTATACAAAATTTTAAAATATAAAATAATTTATAAATAACTTTAATAAATTGCACTAAACTAGACGAAAGAGGATATACCCAGGCCGGTTCAACAAGCTATTCTGGAAACTTATTGGGCCTTACTACGGTTATGGGCTAGGATCAAAGGCTGTGGAGTTCAACATTAGATGGGCTGAATTAGGCCTCGTTTGGCAAGAGGCTATTTTAGCCAATTAGCCAAAAAGTTACTAAATTAGCCAAAAAGCCAACAATCCATACCAAAAAGTCAAAGATTCTTTTTTCTCTCTACTTTTTGCACATCTTTTCGTAATTAGCCAAAAAGTCATCCCAAACATACAAGTTTTTTTTACCTACCTTTTTAGCCAAATAGCTAAAAAGTTACTAAATTAGCCTGTTTCCAAACGAGGCCTAGACTAAAAAATTTTCATAATTGGCCCCCAACTGTTTTTGATTTTTGTCCTTTTTGAGCTCTAAATTTAAAAAAAAAAAAAAAAAAAAAAACTTTTCTCGTCTGTCTAGTCAATCAGAACCCGAAAGCCTAAATTATTTGAATTAAAAAAAAAAATAAAAAAAATGTAAACCCCAAAATATCCAAATAATTATGTTTGAAGAAGCATATCTGTATATTTTAAATCATGTTTGAATTGAGGTCAGCTGTAAAGCATACTTGTTTCCAAACAGAGGGAACAATGATTTTGATTAAGGATATATGATTCATTCAAAGTGTTTGGTTTGTTTTTTAGAAAATTTTTGGAAAAAATTCTCTACAAACAAATTTTTAAGAGTAATCAAATCAAATAAATTTTTCAAAAAAAATCTCAAAATTTTGTTTTATTACCTACTTTCCAAAATCACTATCTCTCTCATACCCATCAAATCAATCACTTTTTTTAAAACTCTCTCTTCAAAATAATTTTTCAAAATCATTTTTAAAAAAGGTAAACTAAATAAATTTTCGTACTTTTTATCTCAAAAATTACTCTACAAACATAAACCAAACATTTAAAACTCTCTCTTCAAAATAATTTTTCAAAATCATTTTTAAAAAAGGTAAACTAAATAAATTTTTGTACTTTTTATCTCAAAAATTACTCTACAAACACAAACCAAACACACCATGTGTTTTTTGAGTTTGGCTTTTACCACACATGGACCACATTTTAATGATGTGGGCCAAACAGAACAAACCACAAGGTACAAAAACAACATTGAAAACATTATCTATTGAATTCAAATTAAATATATATATATATATATATTGACCAAACTTAAACAGGGCAATTTATAATATTTTGAACAACTCGGTTTCTCTCATATTTAAAACGGCAGTGATTGGTAGCTCGAGAGTTTCGGCTCGAAATTGGTTCGAAAAAGTGACAGAGAAGGAGGAGGGAGAGGGAGAGGCTGGAGGAGGGCGGAGGAGGAGGAGGAGGAGGGACTGGAGGGGGCCAACATATCGGGGTGGAGGCGGAGGAGGGCCGGAGGCGCGGAGGCTGCGACGACGATCGGCCGATGCGGGGCTGCGACGATCGGGCAGAGGCGACGACGGAGGGCTGCGACGGACGACCTGCCTCCTCTCTCTCTCTCTCTCTCTCTCTCTCCCTCAATAAGTGGCCCGAAAAAAAAAGCAGTCCAAAACGACGTCTTTTTGGGCTGTCGAGCCGTTCGAGCCACTGTACTCTCGAGCTACCACGCATTTTCCTATTTAAAATCTAAACTATAGGGTGCTATTTGGATAGGTAGACTTCACTATAGGTTTTGTTTCAATCTATACAACTCCGTGCAGGTTTCATATCTAGAATTTGAATTGTTGATTTTGTATCCATAAAAAATAATTTGATTAGAAAATTAAAAATTCCCTATTTTATTACTTTATTTTTTTTATATTTTCAAAATGGTCTAATTTAGAAGTTGTGTTTATTTATTTATTTTTGAGACAAACAACATAAAATAAAGAGATTATAATTATCAGATCGGATCGGCTTTTTTTTTATTTTTTATTTTTTATAGATGATATACTTACATACTTTAAAAAATAAATGATTCGGATTATTAAAATAAGACTCACACAAAACACCCTCCAATAAAAATGTGGACCGGAGATTAGTCCAACCCTATTATGAAATATAAATTAGTGTGTTTGGTTTTAATTTTCTAAAAATTGAGTTTTTTTTTTCATATTCTTTTTTAGTGAATATTTTTAAAATTTTACGTAATTTTTTTTTAGAAAACTTTTTTAAATACTCTTTATTTAGATGTATCCAAAAAGTAAAATAATTATAAAAAAAAAAATTAAATCAATAAATACACAAGAATATGAAAAATGTACTGAATGCTCGCATTTTTTTTTAATATTTTTGGTATTTAGTGAATTTTTTAAAGTTTTTTTCACAAATATTATATTTTTTAAGTATATTTATGTTAGGTGTATCTAAATATTAAAAAAAAATTGCTTAGAATATCAAAAAAAAATTAGTGAAAAAAAAAGAGAACAAAAAATTTTAATTTTTTAAAAAATGAATCCTAAAAATAGAAACTAAGCATGCTGATTAATATTTTTACTTACCACTCAACACAATGCAATAAATTCCATGTATATTTGTTAATGTGAATTATATTAAAATATTAAAAAAATTGAACATACAAAAGTAAAATACAAAAACAAGCACAAATCCTCAGATCTCACATTTGTGATTGGGAGTCAGCAGTGACTATTGTGCGACCATAGAACTCATTTTGGTTTTTATTTTGATGATTCGAACCGTTAAAAAATTAGAAAATATTAAGAAAAATATATTTGTAAAAAATTAAATTGATCGGATATCAATAATCTGTTCATCAAATAGCATCTTTATATAAATAAAATAAATATGTTTATATCAAACTATATGTTATTTGATGAATAAGTTATTGATATCTAATCAAATTAATTTTTTACAGATATATTGTTCTCAATATTTTTAAAATTTTTAACAATAATCATCACAGCAGTGACGCTGTGTGCTTGTTTTTGTGTTTCAAATTATGTATTTATAAGCCTGCTTTACAAAAAATAATAATGATTATAAAAATTATGGTTCCCTTGCTTGGAAGGACGGTGATTCAGTAGTGGTCATTTTCATTAGGATAAAGACTGGTAGCACGAAAATCGTGGCTCAAAATTGGCTCGAATTGCAAAACGACGTCGTTTTGCAATTCGATTTTTTTTTTTTTTTTTTCTTCCTTTTCTTCTTCTTCTTCTTCTTATTCTTCTTTGTTGAAACCAGAAGAAGAACAGAGGGGAAGAGGAGAGAGGGAGCCTCCGCCGCCTCCGCCCGCCGTCCTCGTCACGAGGAGCTCGTCGCCTCCGCTGCCTCCGCTCGCTGTCCTCGTGGCAGCTCGCAGCTCGTTCGTCGCCTCCGTCCGCCGTCGCAGCTCGCAGCTCGTCGGCTCCGCCCGATCGTGCCTCCGCCCCCCTCCTCCGCCCCCACTGCTGAAAACAAAAATCGAGCCACTCTCGAGTCACAAGATTCGAGCTACGAATCACTGCCGTTTTCATTATCATTATTAATAAGGAGCAGTTCTCTTCAATCTGTTTTGTGAATTATTAGATGGTGTTATTAGACTCATAAGGCTCACTATGAGTCATATTTTCGTAATTTAAATTATTTAATGTGTACATATCGTTGAGTATTTTATTTTTGTAAAAAATTATATTAGTCAGATATTAATAATTTTTTTATCAGAATATATTTTTGTTAACAATTTATTTTGAATAATGTTATATGTACCAATTAGTATACTAATAGATGATGTGGTATAATTTTAGAGGTTTTAGGTATTTGTAATTTGTATATGTAAATCAAAGTACAAAATATGCAGCGGATAAAATGTTTAGATCATACCTTTTTGATGATAGAACCTCGTGGATAAATCACGTGCTTCCAGAGTCTGATAAACCAACCCAGCAGTGAAGTGATATCACAGATTGAATATCACCCACACAAACCACAGTACAAATGACTTGATCGTTTGTTTTTAGGAGAGAGTCAGTATATGGGTAGAAACAGATCATACGTTGTTTCTCTCTTAATTACCCATAACCATATATCAGATATATAATATATTATTATATCTATTCATATCAGTTAAAACTGATAATATCTGTATCTTGAGTGGTTATCCTAAATAGGTTTGAATTCAATTTCAAAACCTATTTGGATAGGATTCCGAATTCAAATTCAAATGGTCATGCCACATGGGCGCCCATTACTAACATTTCCCACTCGCACATGAGTTGGCATGACACTGCCACATCTCTGTTTCAATCTCCCAAAAATAAACAATCTCATACTAGCCACTGCACCGTGCGACTGCTGAGAACACCTGCATGTGGGAGCTCTATACTAGAAACTCAAAATGAGCCAGCATAGAGACATCAACCCAAAAAGAACAGAAATAGTGTCTCATATACCCCAGACCCATCTAATTACACCGGTCCAAAAAACATCTCTAATCCCTCAAAAAGAGCATGTTTGACCCTCTCAATTCTTGCAATATATTCACACTCAATTCGCCTCTCATACAGAGCGATATGAGTTGCCGGCAGTGAATATACAACAGAACACCTGCATGTGGGAGCTCTATACTAGAAACTCAAAATGAGCCAGCATAGAGACATCAACCCAAAAGGAACAGAAATAGTGTCTCATATACCCCAGACCCATCTAATTACACCGGTCCAAAAAACATCTCTAACCAAGAAGAAAAGAGTTTGAAAATCTTGCATGCATGGAGTTTTTGATTTCAATTTTGAGAAATCGATGAAGTTTCGAGTAAATGATTTATAAATGATCATATACATGTGTTTACTAAAGTGTTTTTTTATATTTTTGAGCAAGTCATGCAAGACCTTTAAGTTTAAATTTGCATTTGGACTATTTTTCTTCACGTGGCTGCGGCGTGGTGGCGCGTGCATATACCACGCGCCGCCTTCCAGGGTACTGACTGGTCCGATTTTTATACTGCCGGACTCCTTTTTTCAAAATAAAACCGTTTATGGTATGAAAAAAGACATTAATGAACATAAAAAAATATTTATGTTCTTAATCTAATCAAAGTAGATTTTATTTTTTTTTTCTTTTACAAATATTCATGTATATAATGTAAACATACACGTGTAAAAATATACACATGATTAAAAAGAAACACGAAAATATCCATCAATGGCTCTGATACTGATGTAAATCAAAGTACAAAATACAGCAGATAAAATGTTTAGATCATACCTTTTTTATGATAGAACCTCGTGGATAAATCACGTGCTTCCAGAGTCTGATAAACCAACCCAGCAGTGAAGTGATATCACAGATTGAATATCACCCACACAAACCACTGTACAAATGACTTGATCGTTTGTTTTTAGGAGAGAGTCAGTATATGGGTAGAAACAGATCATACGTTGTTTCTCTCTTAATTACCCATAACCATATATCAGATATATAATATATTATTATATCTATCCATATCAGTTAAAACTGATAATATCTGTATCTTGAGTGGTTATCCTAAATAGGTTTGAATTCAATTTCAAAACCTATTTGGATAGGATTCTAAATTCAAATTCAAATGGTCATGCCACATGGACGCCCATTACTAATAGTATAATATAACACTAGTTGATATACTAATTAGTATACTGATTAATGTATGTAGCACCATCGATTTATTTTTAAAATTATATTTACTATTAAAAGAAATATGAACTGATCAAAGAACTATCAATATCTGATTAATATATATTTTTAAAGAGATAAAATACTTAATAAACTTTATATATTAATCAGTTTAAATTATTAAAATAAAATTTATAATAAATTTCACAAGTCTAATACTACCGTTTTTGGTTCACTCTGTGGTGGGGGTGGATTGGAGAAAAGCATGTTCTTATTAGTAAATTCAAAGGAGCTGTTGAAACCACGCGGGTTACGTAGCTGACAATGATATTACTGCCAATTGTTGTTAGTCAACAATTCGACCCCACACGCAATGGTAAATTTTATTATAGAAAGTATTTTTTACCTCTTAAAATAGAAAATATTTTTTATTCAAATAAATTTATTTTTTATTGAGTGTAAAAATATTTTATATTGCCTTTCATTTTTCTATTGTGTATTATAAAATACAGAAAACATTCCCAACAAACAGAACGTAACAATGTTAAAAAAAATTATAGAGTTTGATTCCCACAATAAAATAATTTTTTTATTTTATCAATTTAATAAATATTAATATTTTGAGTTATTTTCAATGTAAATTATGTGCTTATTTAGTTAAGTAAAATCAACAAAAATGAGTATTATAGTCATTAAACTCAATAAAAAAAATTACATTTTAGACATTTTAAATATATTTATATTGAGTTTAATGACTAAAATAATTATTTTTGTTCATCAGTTTTACTTAACCAAAATAGGTAGATAGTTTAAATTAAAGACAATTCAAAACATTAGGGTTTAAATTAATAAAATTAAAAATTCATAATTTATTATGTTACAAGACTTGGGTTGCTTTGGGAACAAACTATTTTAGTTGTTTTTTTAACTTTTTACAAAAAGGACATATGAAAAAAACAATTCCGATTCGTAACTCGAATGTTGTGGCTCAAGAGTGGCCCGAATGTTGTTTTTTTTCTCTTTCTCGTTTTTCTACAGATCTGTTGATCTGAAGATTGAAGAAGAAAAGAAGTAGAGGAGCAAGGAAGAAGATCATCAGCCAATAAAAAATCAAAATCAGAAATCAAGAACATCCTCATCGCGAAGATCAGAAAAAAAAAATCAGGAAAAAAAAATTCTTTGATTGATAGATCTACCAATTCTTTGATTTCTGATTGTTTGATAGATCTACCAATTCTTTGACATCAAGAACAAAAAAAAAATCAGAAAAAAAAAATTCAAGAACATCATCATCATCAACACATCAGCCAACAATTTTTTATTTATTTTTTCTTTCATCTTCCGAACAACATCAAGAACAAAAAAAAAAAAAAATCAGAAAAAAAAAATTCAAGAACATCTTCATCAACACCATCCTCAACAACAACAACAACATCTTCATCAACATCATCATCATCAACACATCAGCCAACAATTTTTTTTTCTTTCATCTTCAGATCTAGGAAAAAAAAAGAAAAAAAAAAGAAATAGAGAAATTAGAGTCACCGTTGCTCACCGTCGCCAACCCTCCATCACTGTCGCCCCGCCATCACCGTCACCGTCACCAACCCTCCATCACCGTCGCCTCTCTCTCTGTTTCCGTCTCTCTTCCTCTCCCTCTTCGCCTCCCTCTGTTTTTCATATATAAACGCCAAAAAAAAAAAAAAAAACTGACCAAAACGATGCCGTTTTGGTCAGTTGAGCCGTTCGGGCCACTAATCTTTCGAGCTACCACTCATTTTTCTAAAAAAAGTAAAGACAATAGTTAATTTTTTGGTGGTGACTTTTTGAATTTTTAGTTATTTTAACTAGTTCCCACAGATTTTTGGAGAAATTATATGTTAAGTTTTTGTAATTAGCAATTCCGTTTAATAAATTGTAATTTTATTCGCTTTTTTATTTTAATGAAGTTATGAGTGTTTAGATGCGAATTCAACCCGAATTGTGCCTATGTAGAGGAGTTTGTAATATTGAGACTTTCATGTTTGCCACTTCACTAATTAGTACGGGGATCAAGCAAAAAGCAAAGACACAGTCGAAATTGTTTGACTGTTTGAGCTGTCATTTGTGTGCTTGAGCGAAGAAAAGAATCATCCAATATTTTTGCATAGCACCTGAACTTCTGGGAAGAAGTTTTACCGCTCAAGCGGTCAGTCTATATGTTTCGTACCGCCTTTACTCATATCACTCGCGTGGTGAAATGTGCGCTCGAGCGGTCTTCGCAATCCAATTTACTATAAAGTGCGCTATTTGCTCATTTTAGAGCTTGTGTTCTCCAGATTTTTAAAGGGAAATAAAAAAAACAAAAGTGTTTTATATTGAAGGGTGCTTTATGAGTGTTTCCTTGATGATTTAAGAGTGATCAATAGATCTACGAATTTTATATCAACATCATCAAGGGATTTGTTTGTTTTCTATTATTCACAAAAGAGAGAGTTGCTTTTCGGTGGATTCTAGAGAACTTGGGCCTAAAGCTTTGGTGAATTTCGGAGTATCTCATCGTTGTGGATTCGACATCAATGTTGTGGATTAACGTTGGACAAGATAATTCTAAGGTGAAAATGGTGGTGGAAGAGGCGTATTGGGATCGGTTCAATTCGTGCGTGGATTCGCTAGGCAATTGAGAGTACACTTGTGTAATTATTGTTTTTTTTTTTTGTCTTCTTAGAGGATTATTTTGTGATTTTGGCCCGTGATTTTTTTTTAATCATTGTTGGAAGTGTTCCAATTGTGATTTTTTCATGTTAAATCGTTGTGTCGATTTGTCTTTGATTGTTTGATTGTGATTGTCATTCATTCTTTAAAATTGAAACATAATTACAAATTAATATCATGGGGAATTTTAGTTTTTTCAAATTTAAAAAAAAACCCTAAGATTTGAGCCTTATAATAAAATAAATCTTGAGTTTTTAATTTTATTAATTTAAACTCTAAATATTTGAATTGTTTTCAATCTAAACATTTGTCTATTTTCATAAAGTAAAACCAATGGAAAAAATGAGTATTTTAGTCATTAAACCAATAAAAATGATATTTTACATATTTTATGTATACTACATTAAATCTTAAACCCTACATTGAGTTTAATGACTAAAATATTTTTTTTCTGTCGATTTTACTTAACAAAAATAGTTGAATGGGTTAGATTAAAAACAAATCAAAAGATTCTGATTTAAATTGATAAAATTAAAAATTCAAGATTTATTTTGTTATAAGGCTAAAACCTAAACTGTCCCAGTAGTGTGTAATTCCCCATATAAATAACTAGCATGTCACCCGTGCTATACACAAAATTAAAAAATATATTATTTATTAAAAATGAGATAATTATATATTTTTTTTTTTATATTTTGTCTCTAGTAAATAAAATTATATATACAAATTTAAGAGTTTTGTTTCAAATATTCATTTACTATAATATATAGTATAGATAGATTAAAATTGTTGTATTGAAAATCAATAATTAAAATTATGCTTTGTTATAAAAAAAAATGACATAGTTCCAATACTTCACTATTTTAGAATAAAAATATATGAATTTTAAAAAATTGTCATATTGGTTTTTGAAAGGGAAATAATTAAAGAAATTTTAAAAACTTAATGAGTACGAAAGAATAATCATAACATGTAATTTAAAATATCAAAAAAATAAAAATAAAAAATGAACCTATTGTGATATAACAATCACTTCCCGCGAGTCCCAAGTATTCAAACTCGGTAGCTCTGATACCTAGTTGTCACACTTCAAAATAATCCCAACATATCTAATACATCTAACCACATTCACTGAATAGACATTGCTAATCTCCAACCTTTTTATCATAAATCTCCATGGTTTATATAACAGTTTCACATGTAATTTATACATTCATAGGTAAGAAAACACATGAATTTATAGCGTGTGGAGCACATAGTCTCAAAATAAATAAAATGCCCTTATGGCTACAACTTCCGAGGCTTAAGCCCGGTTACACAAAAGTGGTCTCTCGGACCCATACAAAAATAGCCTTTGGCTTTACAAATTAATCCACAACAAAAAGAGTTTATTACTTTTCACGAATTATCCACACCCTCAACTCGGCAGGATCACCACATTTTTACTTGCACCAAATCCCATAGGGGTGAGCATAAAGCCCAATAGAGAATTCTCACAAAGTATATACAGTTATGCAAATTCCCTCAACAATAAAAAAAAAAAAGGAAGCAAGGTAATGCCATGCAATGCCAACAATAAAGGGGAATTTCATTTCAATGCACTATTGAAAATCACCATGTTCTCAATAATATTTTTCAATCTCATCAATTTCAAAACTTTCAATATTTAAATCAATAGGGGCGATAAATATGACACTGGTAATCCCTAGGTTAGTGTCTGCAAGTAGGCTCTACAAGCTCTACCAATACCATACTTTACCGGTTGCTAACCGGAAGGGAAGTGGTACCTCCTCCGCGCGTGTTTTCGGTTTTTCACCCCAGACACTCAGGCCAACTTATCAATCTCATTTACACCGTCTAACCGGACTTAGCAACGTATTTATCCCTTTAACAATTCCATAGTTCTTATTACAGTGTAATCTACCTCAATGTAAATACTTTCCAATTCATGACAAGATGTACAATAATAATAAGAATTTAAAAGCGAATATGATGCAACAATTAATATCTCATAACCTTTCTTCATTTTTCCGTCTTCCAATGCCATCTTACAAAATAACCATATGCTCAACCGATGCTATCAACACATGGAAAAAACTTCTCATCATGTACATTTTGTTAAGGGCAAATTACATATACCCCCCTCGAGGTTTGGATAAATTACAAATTCCTCCCTAAAAGCTATATTTGCATAACAAATTAGGGAGTAATTTGTTATGAAATTTAAACCTTAGGGGGCAAATTGTTATTAAAATACAAATCTTAGGGGCGGGATGTAATTTCCAAAACCTCAGGGGGTATCTGTAATTTAGCCAAACCTCAAGGGAGGTATATGTAATTTGCCCTTTTGTTAACATTCTAGCCATTCCAAGATTATGTGAAATTTTCAAACATCATCCTCCAAGATTTCAATTTTCATAATCCATGTGCTCAACAATTATCATCTCACCACATTACAAGTTCAAGTGTTAGCAATAATGTTAAAATAACATATCATATCTCATATATCAAGTATATTGCTATTTTGCTAAACATTTGGTGAAACTACTCTCATACATCCTCTTAATACAAGAAAACAAATAATTTTAAAGGCATTTTCATTTTTTTTTGAAAAATCCTCAATTTCTAGGGTTTTCAATGAAAACAAACTTTTCTCATTTTTTAAGAGAAACTCCATCAAACCATTATTCATGAGTTTAATAGAGGGAAAACCCTCAAGAACTAGTAAAAAGATTGAGATACAAACTCTCATTCAAAACTCTCTCTACATTTTGAATCAAAATCTAAAATCAACACAAAACCTCAAGAATACTTTTAAATCAACATCAATATGGCAAAACTTGTATACATAACTCAAGAAATCCCTACCTCAAGGTCTTGATGAAGAAAAATGGAGATGAAACCCTAGATCGAAAAGATGGGAGAGCCTTGACTTCCATCACACCAAGTGAAGCTCTAGCCCTTGATCTTCAAGATTAAAGAGAGATGATGATGATTTTGACTCAAGATTTGCAAGAATCAAAGTGTTTTGGTGTTTGAGAAGGTTTTCTAGAGAGAAGGGGGAGAAAAATAGGGTTTAGAGTAAGAGAGAAGTGTCGAAAATGAGAGATACATTCGGACCAAAAAGAAATAAAAAACAGAGTTTCGGACTGCCCAGTTGGCTGCACGTGCGGTGCCCCTCCCAGCACGTGCGGCAGCTTCGATCGCTCGTGCGGCGGCCCCAACCGCTCGAGCGGCCCACCTCCACTACTCGTGCTGCTCACTTCCCCTACTCGTGCGTCGATTTCAGTATGCAAGGTTCTATGTTTCCATCCCTACTGCTCGTGCAGCCTCTCCTGCCGCTCGTGGGGCCTAATCCTGCACGTGTGGCCTAGACCCAGCAGCCCAAATTTCCTACTTCGCTCCCAGCACTCCGGACTCACCCGCGCACCCTCCGGAACAACCGAAATTCAACACTGAACGAAATAAAAACTAGAACTACAATTTAGAGAACCATTTCCGGACGTTTCAAATCCAACGAAGATAAAAGGAGAAGGAAGCAAAGAAAGAAAGAAAAAGGGAAAAAGGACCCGGTCGTCACAAAGAGTTTCCTTTTCATTAGATTTATTTCAGGAGAGAGAAGATTGTATAGAATTTATATTTTTTTGAAATATAGGCTTATTATTTTGAGAGAGAAAAGGGGGTTGAGAATTGTATGTTTTTTTTTTTTTTTTTTTTTTTTTTTTTGGGGGGGGGGGTTATTGACTAGCAATATATTTGCATTAAATAATTTTGAAGGTTAATATTTATGTCCTTGGAATAACTAATAGATGTTTTAATTTTTTTTTTTTTATAAAAATCAAAATTTCAAAAAATTAGATTTAAGGTTTTGAAACACTTAAGATGAAAAGTCACTTTGGTATAATATATAACTAATGTTCCACCCGTACTATGCATTGGTTGTGTTTACAATTATTTGTATATATATGTGAATTGCGATTTTTAATTTTGTTGCACACAGAAAAAGAATATAACAAATGCAACATATCTTTAATTAATTATTTGATGTTTGCTTTTATTCAAAATTTTAAAATAATGTACTAACAAAGTTTATAATTAAATTAAGAAAAAATTTATTCCTAACGACATTTTTTTACTTCTATATAGATACTTAAAAAAAATAAACCTGAAAACAGTTGTCAATATAAATATTATACATTAAATAACAAAATGTGCTTAGCAATTATGCTTGCATAAATTTACTATAGTTTTAATTTCAATTTTTTTTTAAAAAAATATATATATTTTACAAACATTTTATCTAGCTAGTGCCAAATAGAATTTTCTTAGTAAAAAGGAAAGTTATAAAAATTTGTTGCAAATTTTCAAATATATATTGTTAAACATTCTATTCTACTTACTTGTTTGTTTGCTTGCTTGTTTTGGGAGTTTTGATTTTTGGTCTTTGCTCCACATTTATTGTATTATTTTATTTATTTTCTTCTTCTTACTTGATTTTCGCATGATACTTCTTTTATAGTGTATCTTCGAGCGTATTAGTGAAAATATCGTACATTTAAAATGCATAAAATTACAATATATAGAAAAAAAAAGAGTAATTGCCCAAAACTAAAAATACTTTAAGAAAAAATAAAAAATAATAACAAAAATAAAATTGTTTGAAATAGAAAATGATTTATTTATTTATTAATTAATTTTAAAAAACAAACTTTTAAAGAAAACAAATAAAACTATATAAAAAAAACATACGTAAATTTAACCAAACATAAAATATAATACAAAAAAATGAATTATAAGATTTTCAAGAAATGAGACTCACAAACAAATTTTGTAAAATCATGTCTATTCATACACTTTTTGTGTATATTTTTTGTGCTTCTAATGCCGAAAATGATATTAAAATAGTTTGCACTTTTTGCATTAGGTGCATCTAATAACTTTACCAAATACAGATATAATAAATTTCATAACACAAAACACAAGGAATTGTGAGACAAAATGTCTTAAAAAAAAATGAAAGCAATATTTAATGATGATGTAGAAGTACATTTGATGTTTTAATTGGAAGTGTAACCAGATAAATCGTCATAGAAGAGGAAGACAACCTTTATCTTTCATCACAACAATTACATAACTCAATTTATAATTTTAATATCTCTCAGTCTTCCACACGTTCAATTCTCTATTAATGTTAGAATGAATGCAAGAACCAAAAAAGAGAATATTTGAGAAGATAAAGCGATGTGGTTTGAGACATTTCAATTGTTGAATTCTATTAATTAATAGTTATTAGGCTTCAATGGTCGGGTTTTCAATATTTGTTAGCCATTAAAGTTAAGTTCTTTGGTTTCATCTACATTCACTTGTTAATTTGAGAGTGAACTCGTGTCAAGTCTTTACATAAATACTTAACACATTTTTTTAGCATTACTTATGAAATGCACAATGTTTTTTTTGTTTTTTTTTTTTTATACAATTGCAACATGTTATTTTTTTAATAAAAATTTATATTTGTTTTAGTTATTTTTTAATATAGAAATTATTTTTTTTTAGATTTTAATGAATGCATAGTGTAAATTTTTTTTTCTTCACAATTGCAACATGTTATTTTTTTAATAAGAATTTAAATTTGTTTTAGATTTTTTTTAATATACAAATTATTTTCTTTTAGATTTTAATAAAATGTACAGTGTAATTTTTTTCTCTCTTTTTTCTTTGCAATTGCAACCTGTTAGTTTTTTAATAAAAATTTATATTTGTTTTAGATATTTTTTTAATATACAAATTATTTTTTACAGTGTAATTTTCTCTCTCTCTCTCTCTCTCTATTTTTTGGCAATTGCACCTTGTTATTTTTTTAATAAGAATTTATATTTGTTTTAGATATTTTTTTTAATATACAAACTATTTTTTTAGATTTTTCATAAAAATAATTTAACAATCCCATTACTAACCATAATGTATGGGAGAAATTGAAAATGATGCGGTAGTTGGCATGCCAGAAGTTAAAAAACTTTGTGGGTTGGGAGAAGTCAATAAATGTTGAGGCTTTTTTTTTTTAAATCAAAAAATTAGAATATTAAGATTGGAATATTGAAGCTCCCATAAGGTTTGTGGGTTAGAAATTTCATTTTCCTTACATAATATATAGATATAGATAGATAGATAAATTATGAGATTTAGGAAAGAGATAAATATTAGGAGAGAGATTTTAAGAACTTATAATTCAATTATTTTAAAAAAAATCTATACTTACTTTGTGAGCCAATAGTATTATTTTTAAGATTACAAAAATTAGCAATTTTAGGTTGTTATTTTTTTAATGTACCGTTACTTTGTTAGCCAATAATACTATTTTTAAATATTTTTAAAATTACAAAAATTAGCAATTGTAATTTTATGTTCTTTTTAATCTATGGCATTTTTTTAATTTATTTTAAATATATAACTATTTTGTTATGAGATGAGATTTTTTTTTTTTTTTCAATGTATAATTATTTTGTCATGGGATGAGATTTAGAAAATATAGAAATATTGGGGACAGATTTTAGGAACTTTTAATTCAAAATTTTAGGTGATTCTTTATTTTTTTTCTCTTTAATTTATAATTTCTTTGTTAGCCAATAAAATTATTTTTAAATATTTTTAAAATTATAAAAATTAATAATTATAAAATGAGACTTTAAATTCTCACAAACCTCGTCAATAAAAAACTCATTTTTTTTATATGTTATATAGATAAATAGATACGTAGATAGCAAGTAAAACGTGTGAGAGGGAGAGATGGAGATTGTTTTTGACTTATATTAAAAGTTTGGGGTCTTTTCGTGTGGAGTTGGTCATTGTTTCATAATTAGATACTATGGGTAAATTTCATTGGGGAATTACTTTATAGTTAAAAAATAGGTTAAATATTTTAGAAGTTTATTAAATTTTTCTAAATATTTTATATGGACGTGAGATTTACATTATGTGGATTCAATATAAATTTCACATGAAACATTTAATAAAAATTTTGATAAATTTTTTAAAATCTCTAATATTACGAAAAAAAAAAATACACAAATATTAAAAAATGCAAGTATGACACATAAATTTCCACTTACACCCCCATCTCAAAACAACTTGTACCTCCATTATTGTTCCACTAACAAACAATTCCCCTAATTTCATTTTACTTACTGATGTGATATAGGTTGTGTGTATATAATCGTTATTATTTGGAGATATGCTTGTTTGGTTGAGTGTTTTTTTTTTTTTAACAAAATTATACAAAAAGTTCACATTTAATTCAATTAAAAAAAATTCGTCTTTTTTTTTTATATATAAATCTTTTTAAGAAGATAAATAAATTTTGAAATCTTGAAACTATTTTTGTGTGTTAATTTTCGTCAAACTAATTTTATATTTTGAAAAAAAAAAAAAAAACTTCTATTAATGGCACTTATAAATTGGCATTATACTTATCTTCTTCTCTTTTAAATTAAATCCTTCAATTCACCCTTTACAGTATACATTATGTGCAGATATAAAATATAGATATGTGTAATGCAATTTTTGTTAATTTCGCTAAAATAATGTCAGTCCTTTCTAATTCACAACCTGCAAAGTTAAATGATTATTTTTAAACCACATAAGATTGACCTTATGAGAAGAAGTAAAATGAAATTTATCCTAAATATATTCACTTGAAGAACACACAAAGGTTAAATGATTATTTTCAAATGATATAACAATATGTGCAAATGATTGACATGAAGTATATCGAAATTTGGCCTAATATATTCACTAAGGTTTGTTGGGATAGCTTTTTAGTTTTTTGACTTTTTAGTTATTTTAGTCTAGGGCTAAAAAGTCTTATTTAGAATAGGTTTTTTAGTTTTTTTAATTTTTATGAGAGAAAAAATAAAATAATTATAGTTTGGATGTGACATTTTGTCTTATTGACTTTTTAACTTATTTTGTCTTTTTATGACTAAAATAGCCAAAAAGCTAGACGTTTTGGCATACCAAGCGAAGGCAAACATAGAAATAAAAAAATAAAATTAAAAAAACGTTTGAGATGTTTCTTGTTAAGGTGGTCCTTTTTTTTGGGGGGGGTGTGTGCAACTATGTACATTCATATACAAGTTTTAGGAATTATCCTTGTGAAAAATGTTTTGGGTCCTCATATCACATCTTCAATGAAATCAACCACTCATACTTGGCTTGATTTGCATCGCATACACAAATATTAAAAAATGCAAGTATGACTCATAAATTTCCACTTACACCCCCATCTCAAAACAACTTGTTCCTCCATTATTGTTCCACTAACAAACAATTCCCCTAATTTCATTTTACTTACTGATGTGATATAGGTTCTGTGTATATAATCGTTATTATTTGGAGATATGCTTGTTTGGTTGAGTGTTTTTTTTTTTTTTTAACAAAATTATACAAAAAGTTCACATTTAATTCAATTAAAAAAAATTCATCTTTTTTTTTTATATATAAATCTTTTTAAGAAGATAAATAAATTTTGAAATCTTGAAACTATTTTTGTGTGTTAATTTTCGTCAAACTAATTTTATATTTTGAAAAAAAAAAAAAATTCTGTTAATGGCACTTATAAATTGACATTATACTTATCTTCTTCTCTTTTAAATTAAGGGTATGGCTTATGTTCAGTCCGGGATCAGACTGGACTGTGCTGTTGGGCCCGTCACGGGCCCATCACAGGTTCCGTTTTGATAATCCGAACCGTTAATGTGTAAAACTCGTCGAGTACTATATGTTTAGAAAAAATCACGTTGATCAGATATCGATAGCTATATGATCAAAGCAGTTTCGTATTAAAAAAATTGGACGGTGAACAAATTAACGGTTGACAAAAAAATGTTTTGATCACATAGCTATCGATATCTGATCAACGTGATTTTTTACAAGAATATAGTACTCAACGATTTCTACACATTAAACGGTTCAGATTATCAAAACGGGACCCGTGGTGAGCTCCCACAGGGCCAACAATACGGTCTAATCTGATTCCGGACTGAATCATTCAATTCACTCTTTACAGTATACATTATGTGCAGATATAAAATATAGATATGTGTAATGCAATTTTTGTTAATTTCGATAAAATAATGTCAGTCCTTTCTAATTCACAACCTACAAAGTTACCTTATAAGATTGACCTTATGACAAGAAGTAAAATGAAATTTACCCTAAATATATTCCCTTGAAGAGCACACAACGGTTAAATGATTATTTTCAAATGATATAACAATATGTGCAAATGATTGGCATGAAGTATATCGAAATTTGGCCTAATATATTCACTAAGGTTTGTTTGGGATAACTTTTTAGTTTTTTGACTTTTTAGTTATTTTAGGCCTAGTTTGGGATCTACTAAAAAAGATAAAAATTCAAAAAATTACTCAAAAAGCTAAAAAATTATCACTATTTATCCAAAAAAAATTAAAAAATATTTTTTCACACATCAATTCACACAGCCGTACAACTCATCATCTTCACCCGTAAAGCTTGTGCCGTGTTTGAAAGGAAAAATTGCACAGTTTGGTTTAATTTTCACACACTGTTGTTCGGCCAATGGGGGCCCATCACGGGTCCCATCTTGATAATATGAACCGTTTAATGTGTAGAACTCATCGAGTATTATATGTCTGTAAAAAATTACATTGATCGGATATCGATAACTATATGATCAAATCAGTTTTGTATAAAAAAATAGATGGTGTTATAATTAACGATTGAAAAAAAACACATATGATCAGATAGCTATCGATATCCGATCAACGTAATTTTTTATAATTATATAGTACTCGACGAGTTCCACACATTGAACGGTTCAGATTATCAAAATGGGACCCATGATGGCCCCCACGGTCCGAAAAAAATCGTTCAGTGCAATGCCTGAAAATTAACCAATAATTTCTTACCATCAATTCCTCTACACAGATTGTACTGCTGTTGACTTTTCATTTCTAATCTTCCTCTACACACTTCTTTATACAATTTTTTAATACATATTTTTTCATAAAAAGTTAAAAAGTTAACCCAAACATTCACATTTTTTTCCTCAACTTTTTAGTCAAAAAAGACAAAAAATGCACTTATTTAGGACATCCCAAACAACCCCTTAGTCTAGGGCTAAAAAGCCTTATTTAGAATAGGTTTTTTAGTTTTTAAAATTTTTATGAGAGAAAAAATAAAATAATTATAATTTGGATGTGACATTTTGTCTTATTGACTTTTTAAACTATTTTGTTTTTTTATGATTAAAATAGCCAAAAAAAACTAGACTTTTTGGCATAGCAAGCGAAGGCAAACATAGAAATAAAAAAATAAAATTAAAAAAACGTTTTGAGCTTATATAGAGCTTAGATGTTTCTTGTGAAGGTGGTCCTTTCTTTTTTTTTGGGGTTTTTTTTTTTCGCTAAAATACAACTATGCACATTCATATACAAGTTTTAGGAATTATCCTTGTGAAAAATGTTTTGGGTCCTCATATCACATCTTCAATGAAATCAACCACCCATACTTGGCCTATAAATACAAATCTCAGCAAGAGCTTGACTTGCATCGCATACTAAGAAATTGTGTTAAGTCCTTTCCAAAGTAGATATTATCCTTTGGCCCCAAGGCTCCAGGAGAAGAGGATCCTTATAATCAAAGGTATGCCCATATGTATTCACTAAAACACTCCTTTTTATTTATTTATTTATAGCAAACAACAATAAAATAGCACTTGGTGATAATTATTTGGAATTAAAATTTTGAAGGGTAACATAGTTCAAAATTTTATGAATTGCAGAAAAAAAGAAGAACGAATGGCTGATCAACTTTCAAATGAGACAATCATTACAGGAATGAAGAAACTTCTCAGGTTCTCACAAAATACCAAAATACGCTTAATTTTTTTAGGATAGATTATATTTGTGATCTCTATAATTTGTCTCTTTTATTAATTCGGACCCTATAATTATAGTTGTATTAATTTTATCCTTTAATTTTTCACATTTTGCTAATTTAATTCAATTGATAACACTTATCAAGAAATTAAGGGCAAACTGGTTTATTAAAAAAAGAATTCATCATTTCAAATTAATTAGATTTCAATATCGCAATCTCTTTGAGGAGAGTGAAATTATTAATTTTCTTATTAACTTTAGTTCAATTTTTAAAATGATGTTATGAATTAAATTAAATTGACGTAATGTGAAAAAATTAATAGTAAAATTAGTACAATTAGAGCTGTAAGGATCAAATTAACACAAAAGAAACCAATAAGGACTATGACTGAAATTTTCCCAATGTTTTATCAATTCACAGTTCTTATACCATGGGTTGAATTAATATGCTTTGGAGTCGTGATGAAAATTTTATAACAATAATGATGTGATAGTGACCTTATTAAAAATATAAATCATTTTAATAGATTATTTATTTTAAAAGTGATAAAATCAAAATTAATCACATTATTTTTTTCTAGATTATGATTATTTTTTTTTCTTCTATATTACTGATGATAATTGAATTCAATTAATGATGTTGGATTGCAGAGACGATGGAGACAATGAGTCCAAAGAGGAAATAGCATTGAGAAGGATTGATGTGGGCAGCCCAGTTGAAATTATTAGAAGGGGGTTCCTTCACTTCAAGGCCACTGAATTTGAGTATGTTATACAATACTACAAGGTTCTATAATTTTTTTAAAATTTTGAAATTTATGGGTATTGGTTGAAAAAAAAAAGTTACTGAATTTGAGTAAGTTGTACAATATTACAACGCCTTATAATTTTTTTTTTTAAATTTTGAAATTTATGTGTATTGATTAAAAAAAAAAAAAAAAGTTACGTAGAAGTTAGGGAAGAATATCCATTTTTTAATTATCAAATTTCAGCACAAACAAACCAATATGGTCTAGTATTATTGTTTTAACGGGGTGTCAATAGCTAGTAAGATCGACCCATGAGCTTGTGATACTCGTTAACCCTTTAAAAAACATGGTCTATCAACTAGAACTATAATTGGAAAAGAATGACAGGATCAATGATTTTGCACTTTTGGATCATTTGATTTTACTTCAATTTATTATTTATGCTTTTACTTTGCATAATCTGTTTTCTAAATTATCTGGGATTTTGGATGACTTTGCAGCAAAGAACTTGCTGAAGGCCAGAAACCCCAAGTATGTTGAGTTTTTTTTTACTAGTAATCACATTTTCCTAACCCATATCCCATTGATAAATTTCTTATTTTTTTGGGTATTGATTTGCGCCGATCGTAGTTTTTGGTGTTTGCCTGCTCTGACTCCCGGGTCTGTCCATCTCGTGTCCTCGACTTCAAACCAGGACAAGCCTTCATGGCTCGCAACATCGCTAACTTGGTCCCGGGATTTAACAAGGTCCAAATTCAAACACTCCTAACTCATTTTGTGTTTCAATTCAAATATCATCCTCTGGTCAATTCTTATAGTATTGCACATTGATTGTGTATGGATAATGAAGTGTTGTCTTTGTTGCACAGCTTAGGTACTCGGGAGTTGGTGCGGTCATTGAATATGCGGTCGCAGCTCTTGGGGTAACTATCGTGCCAGTTTCTAGGCCATTGACTGGCTATTTTACTATTTTGCTCTTGTTTTCGGTTTGAAGTCTTGAGTTCTACAAATTTCATATTTCAAAATTTTCATTCAAAAATTTTCAATTAACTCTCTCCTTAATCTTTAACTACAGTAGCTTTTAGGGGAATTTTGACAATTTAACCCTTTGAAAGACGTGGAAAAGTATAATTGACCATCTAAAAATCAAGTTGAGCAAGTTGTCTCTTGGAATTTAAAAAAAAAAATGCAATTATCCATCTAAAAGATCAATTTCAACAAATTACTGCTTGAAAGATGTTTCAAAAGTTCAATTTGGCCAGGGAAAGTTGATGAAAAGTACAAATCGTTTCCTGAAAGATGTTCAAAGGCACAATTAGTTGGGGGGAAATTACTACATTTAATTAATTTCATGGGTAATTTGCTCTGATTCATCTTTTAAGAGGGAATTGCACTATAAAACATCTTTCAAGGAGTAATTTGTTCAAATTGATCTTTTAAAGGACTAGGAGCGTTTTTGAGCATATTTCAGCTGCAAATTTTCAAAGTCTCCTTGGTTTTTATAATGCCCACGAGCTCTAACAATGAAAAATTACATGATAGGTGGAAGTCATTTTGGTCATCGGACACAGTCGATGTGGTGGGATTAAGGAACTTATGGACCTTCCCGCGGATGGGGCAACTTCCTAGTAAGGCCTCTTAGGCATGTTGTGGCTTGGGGGGAAATTGTAGCTTCCTAGAAGAAATGTTCTTGATCACATCTATGCACGAATTAGTAAATTTTTATGGTTTTTGCATAAAAGCATGTTCTTGATCACATCTATGCACGAATTAGTAAATTCTCGCAATATGTTCAAATTGGATTTCCTTTGTGAACTGCAGTGACTTCATACATGACTGGATCAAAATTGGTTTACCAGCTAAGGCCAAGGTGGAAGCTGAGCTTCCAGATGCAAAAGATGAAGAAAAATACGCGAGATGTGAAAGGGTGAGCTCCCACCCTTAACATGGTTTCTCCATTTTGGCACCATGGTGATTGTAGAATAAAATTTTCTCAAGAAAAGAACAAGAAAATAGAAAATTGAATTTCAAAAGAAAATATAGATTTGTTAGTAGAACTCTAAAATCTGTTAGAAAGTAGCATAACTTACATTGTTAAATACACTATTGATTCTCAAAATATGTGTTGTGCTTTTTTTAATCCCTAATATTTCGGTTGTGTCTTTTGAGTCTCTAAATAATCCAATTTGTGTTTAAATGGTTCCTTAGCACCGTTTCCATCCAAAATTAGACAAAAACATGTCTGCTTCCATTATAAAATTTGAACATAAATAACGTGTCAATCATGTAAATACAAATTGAATAAGTTAAAGATTAAATTCACACAGTTAGAAATAAATCAAAAATCAAAATGACACATACCTCATACTTTGGAAAACATCAATGTTTTAACCCTAAATAGAATCAATAGACTTTAGGTTGTTTCAATGCATGAAAATCTTGTCATTATATGTCTAGAAAAAAATACCAATTGTAAGCAGTCTCTCTTTTTTTTTTTTTTTTTTGGAAACCATAATGTATTCTACAATGTTGATTCAATGTGCAGGAGGCAGTGAATTTGTCACTTGTGAACCTGCTCACTTACCCATATGTGCAAGATAGGGTGGCTAAGGGAACTCTGAAATTGATGGGTGGACACTATGATTTTGTCAATGGAAAATTTGAGCTTTGGGGCGTCGACTTGGGCATTAAACCCCTTCTCCACATCTGAGTTTCCAACTCTATCAATATGGTCCTGCTTTTTTTGTTGTTGTTGCTTTTTTTTGTTTTTCTTGTTTTAAGTGGGTTTTTCGTGTTTGGTCAAGAGCAATAATTTACTAGGAATAAGAGTAGAGCAGTCTCTTCATGCTCTCTTCCATATGTTTGCGTGTCCAAATAATTGTAATGTTTACTTTCTTAAAGTGTTCTTTATTATGAACTGATATCAATATCATGTAATTATGTTAAATTTGAAGTTTTAGTATTTTTTTTAGCGTAACTGGGAATATACGTTAAATTTTACTGACTTTTACATTCTGATTTCCTTTCTTTGCACGAATTTAAGATGCAAACACAAAGTAACCGAAATCAAGCTTAGAAAGCATGCCTTCTCAACTCAGGAAACCAAGATGAGGAATGACTTGAGCTTGATCATACACCCTCAAAACATAATGAGTTGTAAATTCCACACTACATATCAAGTCTGGAAAGACAAAATGAAAAACATTTATTCCTGAGTGCTAAGGACAAAATTAAAATGTTAAAAAATAAAATTTTAATGAAAGTATAGGGATGTAGTTAATATTTTTTGAAATGATGTTTTATAAATAAATCAAATTAATCTGAGAGTTGATTAGAAAAATTAAAATATTTGAAAACAAAATACGATTAGATGTAAAGTAAAATTTCTACAAAGTCAAATTTTACCCACTTTTTCATTCCATATTTCTTAATTTACCCACTTTTTCATTCCATTTTTCGTTGCTCCATAGCACTCGCTATCACTCCAAGTTACCCCCACTAAGAAGCAATTTCTCTAATGTATATTTTGTTAAATTGTTAACCATTAATTTATTAAAAAAAATAAGAGTAAATTACACTTTTTCACTCATAGTTTGTCTTAAATTTTACTTTGGTCCCTAATATTTCAGATTGAACAATTTAATCCCTACACTTTAAATTTATCAATTTCAATTTGGTCTTTCTGTCTAAATTTTCGTTAATTTTTTTTCTACGTGTACACATTAAGAGACTGATAAGTGTCTCAAAATTATTAATTTTAAAAGAAAGACTAAATTCCAAATTAGGATAAACTGTCAATAGGTCCTAATAGTTGGATTTAATTCCTATCAAGTCACATTGAAAATATGTCCCAATAAAATCATTGCTAAAAATAATTTTTGTGTGACGATTTTTTGTATGTTGCTAAAAATTGACAATTAGTGACCTTTTTTGTCATAATTTTTATAAATTGTCGTTAAAACTTACAATTAGTGACTTTTTTTGTGATGAAATTTTCAAACTATTGTAGAAAGTAGAAAATTAGTGACTTTTTTTGTAACGATTTTTTTAAACTGTTGCTAAAACTTTATAATTAGTGATATTTTTTGCGATAATATTCAAATTGTTGCAAAAAATGAACAACTAATGAGGTGTTTTTAATAGTGTTTGATGAAAAAAGCTATTAATTATAATATAACCTATTAGACGAAAAGTCCACGTATGAGGACCTATACGTAGGAGCATCTCTAACGGTAATAGGCATTTTACCTATCTAAACATTACTATAAAGTATATATTTTATTTTGCCTATCAATTATTTCATGTTTCTACTCCAACCATGCTCTTTATTTTAGCTACTCATCTGAAACAACAGGAACCATAGTAAAATTTGAGTCAAACAACAAAAGTTGAAAGTGTAATTTATCCAAAAATTAATCTATTAGAGATATCGGTAATTTTATTCTTTGAAAGCTTAATTTTGAAGGGATGGAATGTGATGTGCGGCTCACATGTTAATTTTCATCAATTTCATTAATACTGAATGGACAGACAAGTAATAAGTGATAAACCATATGCTAAGATTATAAATAATAAAATTTCTCTATAGCAATTTAGTGTTTAAAATGTTATGCCCTGGAGGACATAATATTTTAGTGATTAATAAAGGGGACATTTCTTCCTTCTTATCTTGTGTTATCACATTGGTCTTTTTATTTTTTATTTTTCTCAGCAAAATGTAACATGTTAGGAAAGATGATAATATTAAAATATTACAAAGCTATCACATGGGGTCATCTTATCACATGGGTCTGTTTATTTTAATTGTTGTTTTAGTCAACGAATCTATCCAGTATACATATTTCTTAAAGTTGAATTATCAGTGGATTGTTTTCAGATAATGAAAAAATATTTGGTGTACAAATATGTTTTTGGCTTATATATATATATATATATAGAGCTTTGGGTGTTTTCAGGGGAAGGTGGTGTTTGTTTTTATAAATAAATAATAATCAGTGTATTTGGTTTGAATTTTTTGAATTAAATTTTTTAAAAATTGAGTTTTTTAATTTTTGTGTTTTTTTATTTTTAGTGAATATTTTTTAAAATTTCATTTTTTTTTTACTTTTGTAGATGTACCTTACTTAGATGTTATCTAAAAAGTAAAAATTTGTGAAAAAATATTTTAAAAAATTAATTAATAGATAAAAATACAAAAAATATACTGAATTCTTGTAATTTTTTATTTATATTTTTGGTATTTAGTGAATTTTTAAAAGATATTTTTTACAATTTTTTTTTTTTACTTTTTAGGTGTATTTATGTTAGGTATGTCTAAAAAGTAAAAAAAATGCTTAAAATATTAAAAAAATTCAGTAAAAAAAAAAACACGAAAAATAAAAAAGTAAAATTTTCTAAAAAATATTTTTTAAAAAATGGAACCAAGCAAGCTGATAGAACTCTTTGGTACAGCTTATTAGAATTGTTTATAATTTAATTTATTTTTTTTAATTTGTGTCAATTGTTTGGTGCAATTTTCACTTATAATTTATTAAGTAGAATTATTTCAAATAAATTGAAAAAAATTAATTATCTAAAGTTAAAAACAATAATATATTTTTTGTTTCAACTTTCCAATTATTAGTTTTAGTTTACAATTGTAAGAGGGGTTAGCTCGAGCCCATCTAATTGATTAAACCCAATCAGAAAGCCCACAATTAGTGGGCTCGAAGACACTATTATCGAATGGGCCGGATTGCTCTAATCTCGAAAGGGTTCGGATCCGTGAACCTAGAGACCTATTTGAGCTCAGACTTGAAAGGGTTTTGAGCAAACCTAGATATCTAAGCATTTGGAGGTTAAATTAGCCTATATCCAGATCTAGGTGGCACGACCTAGGGAGTCCATAAGATTCGACGATATTCGTGGCATAGCATTCTCTTGATTTGCTCCTAACCATTTGGGATGATTGGGGATCGTTGGTTTGGTGTGACTAAGAAAAAGGGTTAACTGAGAAGCTCTATCTATGAGGCGATGACTTCCTTGGACAAAATTGTAAGAGAGGGTATTCCCCCATATGCTTTGCACATGGGGCTCCACCATCATGAGTTGCTCATATATAGCACTCATCTATAGATTTACAAGGAGTATTTTTGGAGAGAACTAATTTCCATTGTGCATTATTTCTTTGAGAGTGAAAGTGAGAGATATATGAGAGAGTCTTGCTATTATTTTTTCTCTAACTATTTTACATTTTTCTTCATCCAATCTTTTATCTCTATTATCTATTTCCTATTATGTTCATAGTTGTTATCGTTGAAAAATCTAAGTCTCCCATCATTTTTAGAGAATTCGAATTTTCTTACGATCTTTGAATTTTTCGATAAGCCTTCAAAGTTTCCGATGAGTTTTCCAGTAACATTCAAGTTTTCCAATAACGTTCTTGGACCCCCTCATACAACAATAAACTGTACTAAATATGCCCAATGTAGAAGCCCAATTTACGTCTCGTTAGATAGATCTGTCAGGTAGATTAGGTTCATATATAATATTTAATACAATGTAACAAGTTCAAATCTATCTATGATCTAAAAAGTTAGTTTCTGAGTTTTAACGACACTTGTAAATTTACATAAATATTTTATTTTATTCTATTATTAAAAAAAATGATTCATCTTCTTCTTAGCTTTTTTTTTTAGAAATATAGGTGCATGTAATGCATTCGTCTTAATTTGAATAGAAAATGTAATGGTGTGTTTAATCCACAAATTACAAAAGACTCTGTGATTATTTTTAATTGACATAAAATTAGTACATATGACCAATTTGGCAGGTAGTATAGCAAAATTTGCCCTAATCATATTCACTAAAACACAAATGAAAAATTATGTATGTCCTAGTTGTGAAGATTTGTGGTATTAGTTATATTGGTGCTTAATTACAAAGTTTTAGTTGTGGTCAAATTAGTGGTAAATGTAGTTATGACGCTATGGTGGCTGATTATAAGACTTCTGTGCTTTTTTTAGTTCTGATCAAATTGGTTTTAATTATTAAACTTTGTGCTGTTTTGTTATGAATTGAACTCATCTTAATGAGGTTTTTTGGTGTTTTTTTAATGAATCCAACTGATTTGGATTATGACTCAAATCAAAGCAAAATTTGTCCTAAATATATTCACTAAACACACAAACAGCAAGAGTTTTGAAAAATTATAGAATTGAATACAATTGTCTCATTTGAGATGCGTTTCACCAAATGTCTAAGTCTTATTTTATATGAGATAATTGTGTTTAATTTTGTATATGTAGAATAATTGAAAAATTCAAGTTTCATGTATGGCATTGGGAGGTGATTTCTTTTCATTTCCCTTAGATCTGGATTAGAGTATGACCTTCTCTAACCCTTCAAAAATTAAAAAAAAATAAAAATAAAAAATGTTTTGGGTGTTTCTTGGGAAAGTTTTGTTTCACAATATAGAAACCAGATTTAGCATGTGTTACACGAGGTGCAAATCATGTTTCACTTCACTAACTTTAGTAACTACAGACGAACATATATATATGGGAACTTGGCTTATAAATACAAATCAAAGCAAGAGATAGTTTTTGTGGGTGAGAGGTGTGGTTAGAGGTAGTCCGGGAAGATGGCAGGCACTTCAATGGCTTGGGATCACCGGAGGTGGAGAGGAGGAGGTCAAGGCAAGCTTGGAGAGGGAGAGGTTGGCAGTGATAGACCTTTGAACACTAATGTAAAGTATGAGAGAGTGTTTAAGCATGAGACTTGGTTGTATTGTTGTTGTTGTGTCTCGTTGCATATACGATACGTTACATAGGCCGCAGGAGTGTTGGAGCCCAAACAAACTGTTGGACAGGTGGCTCATTCTCCTCAACTCTGCCAGAAGTGATATAAGCCCTTCTGCCATCTGTGGCTTGCCGGCAGGCGGAGAGCAACGTTTCATGGCAGACAGAAAGTAACGTTTTGTATATGCATCGGATGACATGAACGTAAGGTCATTGTTGCCTCTTCTCCAAGCCTGGTCGAGATAGAGTTGTCTTAGCAAGAAGACAACTATCTCGACGATCCCATGACCTCAGTCGCCAGTCCAATATCCTCTGATGATCCCGAGCAGTAGTGCCTGGGTCCTACTCCCAACCCAGGCACCCAAGTAGATAAATGGGCCAGGGCCCACCTTAGTGTTTAAGAGAGCCAAGGGCTCGCTTCCAAGTGACCAAGTAGGAGAATGGGCCGCGGGCTTATCTCAATGTTTAAGAGAGGGGCTAGCTTCTGAGCGATCAAGTAGGAGAATGGGCCGCAGGCCTATCTCAATGTTTAGGAGAGCCATTGTTTATCAATCCAAGTCCAAGTGAGCCGGGGGCTGGTTGTATTGTTGTTTGGCCTTGGAGCTAGGTATGAAGGACCATGGGCCCTGCGGGGCCATGGTGCTGCCTGTTGTAGGGCTCTTCATATCTAGATATATTTGGGCTTGTATATATGCTCCCGCTTAGGCTAAGCATATAGTTTTGGTTGCCTTGGCACATGGCGCCCATAGGGCTCGCCATGTATCAAACATACGACATGCCAGACGTGGTGCCTTATTGGTCTGCTACATAGGTGGGGTTTTGGTGATGTGGCACCTGTAGGGCGTGCCACGTATTGAGCTTGATACAAGTACCCACAATAATGCCCCCTGTATAGATGCTCTTATAGCTGATGAGAGTATTTGTACATGACTGTGTTAAAAAGTTTTGAAAAATATTAACTCATGCAGACAAGTATTCAGATAGAGTCGTCTAAAATTAAGCTTTTGATATAATGGGGGCATTTGGATTGCTCATAGAGAGTTTACATTTTAAATTTCATCCGGTGCAAGCCGGCCGGATAAAGATGTGGGCTTGTTGGGCGATGGCTTGATTCCGGGGAATTTCCACTACTTCACAGGAGATTTCGACTTCATTCCATAGGCACCATATTCTGCTTCTCACCCTTTCCATGCCGCTAGGAGGGGGGACAATGGTCTTGGTGTTAGGAAAGCCCATGATTTGGCTCATGAACTGGGCCTCGCTTCCTTCTTTTTTTGTGTTTGTGATGATGACGAGGTGGAAGCGTCTGCTAGAGTGTAGGTGCATGTAGTGTTGGAGGAAGTTAGGGCGAGTGACACGCTCAGTGTTAAAGAAAAGGATGTTAAGTGGAATGTTGAGCGGGATGTTTGGCTGGGCACTGCGGGAAACGCTCTCTTCTCCTATGTTGAGATCTGCAAGGCTCTCTATGTCCCATCCAAGTCCCAAATCTTCATTTGGGTTTTCCAATGGCGCTGACATGATGGAGATGTGGTGGTCTAGATCTCTCTCTGTCGGTCTTTGCGAGAGGATGTTGATACGGATCCTCTCGAAATGTGGAACTAACACCTGATTTACCTGGCAGGTGGATCCCTGGAGAGTGAGGTTGATTTCTTGGTTTAGCAAAAACCAAGTATGGGACGGTGGTATTGTGTAAAGTTCTGGAATGGTTAGTGTCTTGTACCATCCTCTTATTTTACTCCGGTTTCCGGCACCTCTACTACTGTATGAACAGATATTGGGTGTTTGATCCAAGGGGATTCGAATAGTTGATCTTGGAATTGCCATGGAGGCATGGAGAGCATCTTTTGAAAGAACTCACACACAGGGTGGCGGCGGTGAGTAGGAGTGGAGCTCGAAGCTCTAGAGCTGGAGCTTGAAGCTCTATAGCTTGGACCTCTTGGGTTTGGAGCCTTGTTCATCGGCAGCTAAACGGTGTTATCTCGGTGCCCCTGGCCGCCGGAAGCCATTTAGAGAGGATGGGTTGAAAGGAGAGTGTTAGCAATTAGATATGAATTTGCTTGCGTTTTTGTGTGTTGTTGTCCTGTATTTGTGCTCTCTTATAAAAACGGGAAAGAGGGGGTGAAGTTATTGCCTTTTATAGCTTTTTGTTGGGAAAGAGCGATCTATGGAGAAGACAACTCAGTCTAAGGTTGTTGCAGTCTGCTTTTAATATTTGTAACAGGCAAAGAGAATTTTGATTGGTTTAAGGATTTTCCGTGGGAAGGTACAACCTCAGTATGTATATAAAATTATTTAATCTTCTTCTTCTTTTTCTTCTTCTTTTCTTTTTTTTTTTGGAACTTCTCGTCCTGCTTGAACGTTGCATCATTGCCACATAAAAGATTGTATATATTTTGGGTATAACTTGAACTTGTTCGAACCATTCCAAAAGTGAGTTTGCCGTTTTAGAGAAATAAGGACTATATATATATATAGATATATATATTTGTTTGGGTTTTTTTTTTTTTGAATCAGGATCTCTGTTTATTCCTTTTACCCATTGTACAGAAGGGTGTGTTATAAATAAGGACTCTATATATATACAGATATATATATATATATATATATTTGAATCAGGATCTCTGTTTGTTCCTTTTACCCATTATACAGAAGGGTGTGTTATAGACTTGGTTACCCGTAGCTGGGTTTCTTATACCATTAAGGGAGGGTCTAGGCAAGTTTGTGTTTGGGTAGACTTTTCTGTTCTCTTTCTAAAATCTAGAATTTAACTTAGTGGGAAAGACTAGAGAATCCAGAATACAGTGGGGAGAGGAAGGTTGACAGCTACGAAGGAGGAAAAGGGTTGCCGCCGACGAGCTCCAAAGTGAGATTCGACAGTGCCTGTGTGGTATGAAGGCATCACGACTTTTCTCACACTGTTGTTACGGGATTGAATGGTGAGAGGCTAGATTTTTGTGTTGTTTGTTTGAGGGTGGTGAATCGAACCTCGAAGTCGCGAAAGGGGGAGAGAGACGAGTTGGGCAGAGAGAGAAATGAGGGAAGAAGAGTGCTGCGAGTCGCAGAAGTTGCCGTTAGGTGAGCCGCAGGGGTGCTGTGTGGCGATCGGTTGGGCTGTTGGGGGTTGAATTCTGATTCTGGGTTGGCTACTAGGGTTGGGTCTTGCCGATCGCGAGTGGGTTTGCTCGTGATTGAAGAATCTGGGAGTCATCAACAGAGGCTGAATCAGTAAAGTTGGGTTTCTGAGTATTGCTATGGGTGGAGCTTGAGAGGAGCAATCGAATCAGGAAGAGGAAGAAAGAGGAGCTGTGGATACGCTCAGAGCTCGTCGTGATTGGCGCTGCCGTGGGCTTGAAAGGTATGTGTATTGCTCAGTTGAATTTGATGTATGTTTTCATCTATAGATTCATATATATATATATATATAGTGTTGTTTTGTGAAAAATAGGAGGCTTTTTGAAAAATAGAGGTGAGCCACGAAATAAAAATAAAAATATTGTTTTGTTATTATTATTATTTTATATATTTATATTTATTTATTTTTTTAGCATGAGGCAGATCAATAAAAAAAAAAAGAAAAAAGGTTGTGTTGTGGAGAATTGGAGAGGTCTATAATAAAATGTTAATTAGGTAAAGGGTGAAAAGGTTGGAAAGTTATTAATAATGAATACTGGAGAGATGCATGCTTAGAAAAATAAAAATAAACTGTTAGAATAAATGTGGGAGAGCTATATGGCAAAATTTTAGGATTGTATTGAGAGTTATGAAGTTTTATTGTTTTATGATTTGTAGGTTGTAAATAGAAAAGCTGAACCGAGGGAAGCTCTAAAGGAATTTGCGTTCGGCGGTCCTGTTCATCAATTTGCTGGTGTAATGGCAGATTCATTAATCTATTTGGTGTAAGTATTAGAGTGCACCGAAATGTTATTCTGCCTCAGCCAATCCCTGAGCTGCCATTGTTCGGCGGTCCTGTTCATCAATTTGCTGGTGTAATGGCAGATTCATTAATCTATTTGGTGTAAGTATTAGAGTGCACCGAAATGTTATTCTGCCTCAGCCAATCCCTGAGCTGCCATTGTTCGGCGGTCCTGTTCATCAATTTGCTGGGGTAATGGAAGATTCATTAATCTATTCGGCGCAAGTATCAGAGTGCACCGAAATGTTATTCTGCCTCAGCCAATCCCTGAGCTGCCATTGTTCGGCGGTCCTGTTCATCAATTTACTGGGGCAATGGCAGATTCATTAATCTATTCGGCCTAAATATCAAGGCTATGCGCCGAAATGTTCTTGTGCCCTAGCCAATCCGTGAACTGCCGTTCGGCGGTCCTGTTCATCAATTTACTGGGGCAATGGCAGATTCATTAATCTATTCGGCCTAAATATCAAGGCTATGCGCCGAAATGTTCTTGTGCCCTAGCCAATCCGTGAACTGCCGTTCGGCGGTCCTGTTCATCAATTTACTGGGGCAATGGCAGATTCATTAATCTATTCGGCCTAAATATCAAGGCTATGCGCCGAAATGTTCTTGTGCCCTAGCCAATCCGTGAACTGCCGTTCGGCGGTCCTGTTCATCAATTTACTGGGGCAATGGCAGATTCATTAATCTATTCGGCCTAAATATCAAGGCTATGCGCCGAAATGTTCTTGTGCCCTAGCCAATCCGTGAACTGCCGTTCGGCGGTCCTGTTCATCAATTTACTGGGGCAATGGCAGATTCATTAATCTATTCGGCCTAAATATCAAGGCTATGCGCCGAAATGTTCTTGTGCCCTAGCCAATCCGTGAACTGCCGTTCGGCGGTCCTGTTCATCAATTTACTGGGGCAATGGCAGATTCATTAATCTATTCGGCCTAAATATCAAGGCTATGCGCCGAAATGTTCTTGTGCCCTAGCCAATCCGTGAACTGCCGTTCGGCGGTCCTGTTCATCAATTTACTGGGGCAATGGCAGATTCATTAATCTATTCGGCCTAAATATCAAGGCTATGCGCCGAAATGTTCTTGTGCCCTAGCCAATCCGTGAACTGCCGTTCGGCGGTCCTGTTCATCAATTTACTGGGGCAATGGCAGATTCATTAATCTATTCGGCCTAAATATCAAGGCTATGCGCCGAAATGTTCTTGTGCCCTAGCCAATCCGTGAACTGCCGTTCGGCGGTCCTGTTCATCAATTTGCTGGGCCAAGGGCATATTCATTAATCTATTCGGCTAAGTAGCAGTACTATGCAGTTATTTTAGCGCTGAATTAATTCAGTAGTTTGTTCCATTCATGTTTTTACATCTTACTTAGCAGATTAACAAGCACATGCATCAGGCAGAAAGGCAAAGGCAATCTTCATTCATAAACTGAGTACAAACAGAAGTCACTTTGGAAATGAAAACTACCCTACGATAGCTTCACACAAAAATAAATAGTGAAAAATTTAACAAATCTAACAAAACCTACATACACACGATACCAAAACAAAATGAAATATACTTTGACCCTAGGTCAGTCTTCAGGGTTAGACTCCAACAGCTCAACGTCTACCTACTCGTACGGAATCGGCTGCTCTGATACCACGTTAACGGCAGCTAAGGCTTTGAACTAGCCGTGTTTGAACCCCCTATTCTCGAACTAGGGCATTTCCTTGACATAGTTCTCCAAGGCCACATTCTTGCCAGCTTGGAATGACTTGGAAATCTCGGATTCGGCGCTCGCCATCGCCCTCTTCGACTCCTCTAAATCGGCCTCCAGCTTGGCAATCGTCTCGTTGGCCAATTTGAGCGCTTCTTTGCTAGCGTTCGCCCTTTCCTCGGCGGCTAATCTCAATTGGTTAGCAGTCTTGGCCTTATCTGCTTCGACACAGGCCCTCGCTCTTTCTTCCGCCGCTTTCATGGCCTCACACTCGGCTTTGAGAGAGGCCTCTGCTGCCTTGTCCTTTTCGTTTTCCACCTTGGCTGTGAGAAAGCCGATATGTTCGATAACGTCATGTTGGTGACGACCAATCTCAGCTATCCTTCCCGACGCCTACAAAACAAGGAATCAGTAAGTTAGTTGATATAAAAAACTTTTCTCTTGTTTAGCCTTGCAAAATTATAAATAAGGATCATGTACCAATATCACCGATTGAGCGGCTAATGCGATGGACAGCAGATCAGGCTCTACCGTAAAGGTTGCTCTGTCAACCGGCAGAGAAATGGAGGAGGCCAAGCTCAAGGCCACAGTAGCATCTTTTACAACCGATGCATCAGAAGCAACCGGCACATTTTTTTATCCTTGGTTGTATTGTAAATGGCACAACCAGGTCCGATTCTTCCACGCGTGGCTGTTTATCCACTAGGTTTTCCGAATAATCGGCTTCGTGTTCGGCCGGACGTTTTTCCCCCCTGTGCTCCGTCACTTGACCCTCCTGTTGATCTACAACAGGTTCCGTTTCGGCCACATCATTCTGAATCGTCTCCTCAACAGGAGCAGGTGGAGGAGATTCTACCCTAGCGTCGGGTGGAGGGGGTGGAGGTTCAGTTCGCTCGGCTTCGGCTCTCCTACGGGCAGCCATCCTCTCGGTATTTTTCCGCCTGGCCATTTGACTAAGCGATTCTCCAGCCATGTTGTCAGGATATGAGTCGGGTAGGTCTCCTAAGTCGGTGAAAATATCTTCGAAGGACACGTCCGCTTGGCCAGAAGTGGATAGAGGATTGAGGCTGACTTCTTCAAAAGGAAAATTTAGTGCCGCGTCAACCTCCTTCTCTAGTCCGTCGGATCTGTTCAAGGAGGGTTGATTCGGCTGCTCAGCGACTCCTTCGTCCGCTGGCTCTGAATTTGAAGCTTCAAGACCAATCTGCCTAAGGTTCTTGAAGCTCGGAAAAATAAGCGTCGTAAGGTGTTGTTCACGCCTCGGAATCGACATGTTATTTGCAGCCGAAAAAGTAGCGTAAGTTGGCTCGTATCTTAAAAGAATGTGGGCCACTGTAGACGCCCCCGGAGAGCTCCCGAGAGAATCTCGTTTTGTTCTTTAGCTACTACAGTTCGGACTCAATGTCACGGTTCTGAATCTAATCTCGCAAAGTGCAATGCAAGACCAATAAATCACCAAAGAGTCCAAATCCGGCAAATCGTTTTGGAAAACTGATTTTTAAGAAAGAAGTGCCAAACATGGACTGCTTTGCCAGATACAGAGTCGCTACCTAAATATTTTAGTCTGGGGGAATTTAGGAAACCCTGACTCGTGCCTAAGGCCACGTGCCCGTCATCACCAAAGTTGCCTCGGCTCGGGAACTTGGGTACGAGAGGGGAAGGTCATGCAATGAGCACCCCCGCTCGCCCGATCAAAGATCGGCCTGTACTAAGCATGATATCTTGTTTTTGAAAACACATGCGTTCTTTTTCCAGTTATTAGCTAGATTTACTATGTGATGCGCACAACACACAAGTATAGACTAGATCACCTAATTTGGAACAAAGCATTGCATATTTGTTGTTTGAAAATTGGTTTGAAGTTTGCTACTCGCAAGTAGGCTAAATCGAGGATTCAATGAATTGTTCCACTTCAAGTAATCTAACCTTCACCCACAGGCATTCAGGCAGTTACATCACGCAAGCAATTAGCCTCATGGCAAGCACGCTGTTATGTTAATACTCACACGCATGCAAGATGCTAACACATAAACACTCACAGTGTACTCCGAGCCATAACAATAACTAGTTAGTAATCAATGCATGATCCTAGCTATGTTAAGATGGCTAATGCAACACATGCAAAAATGCAACTAAAAATAGGCTCGGCTATTCTAAGATGGCATATGAGATGCGATTAGATAACATGTATTCAATTTGGAATTGAAATACAATGCAGTTAGTATGATGCGCCGAGCCTGGTGCATGCAATACAGATGAATGATGCAAACATGCATAGCATAAGGATGCTAAATTAAATATGCCCTAAAACTAACCATTGTAAGCGATTAAGTAAAAGGGAGAAAGAAATGGGGGTTGGAAGACATGCATCACACACATGCATGCTTATTACACCAATTGGCTCTCTTGAGGGAGAGACCGAAAGAAAAATACAAATCAACTAATTAACTAACTTACAAGGTAATTAATTATTACACAACTCTTAACTAATTAAACAAATTAATTAAGCTATGAAAATAGTAAAGTAGCCTCAGGAAAAGGAACAAATGCATGCTTGGTTCGCTTCGCTCAAAAATCCGTTGCCATGCCTCATGTTGCCTCTATTTGCATTGTTTTGCACTTTTGAAAACTGCACAAGTCTCTGTGATTCTTCAGAACCACTTCGTGGTCATGCTGAGAGGCCATCGGCCAAATGGAAAGGCCATCAGCCAAGAGATGAAGGTCATCGACCAAAAATAAGGCTCTTGGCCAGACATTGTTAGCCGATCGACGCTGAATATGGTCGATCGGCCATTTCTTCCTGTAAAATACTCATTTTGCTGTAGCAGAGGACAAACAGAGTATGGTAATACATTTACAAGACAATGTTTGCAGCTACACCCCTTATCATGTTTAAGACTCAAAGGAGTGTAGTTCTCAACCCTCGAGCCACCAATCACGCATTTCAATGCATGATGGCCAAAGGAGCCAAGTGTGCAATTCAATGTCAAATGAAATGCACAAAAACACATAAGGTGGCCTCAACCTCTATCATGCTTGATCAAGAGACAAGGGATGCACACATAATGCAATGCAAACATGCAAGCATGATGCGAACAACTCAAGCATGCAACAAGTATGCAACTAGATCATGCAATGCAACTAATGTGCAATAGGCATACTACCTAAACATGTGAAGATACATGACATGCAACAACATGCAAAATGAAGCAAGCATGCAACAACATGCAAAGATGGACTTAAACTAAAGTGGCAACTCTTAAACGTGCCCCAATCAGTGGTCAAAGTTATGAATTGAAAGCATGAAAATGCAAAACAAACATGCACATGTAAATGGTCCAACACCTAGGCATAGGAGGACAACTTTCAAGAGCATTCAAAAAGGGACAAACATGGACATGAGACACACATTATAAGCTCTGAAATCATGCATAGAAAGGTGTCAAACCAACCAAACAAAGCAAGCAAAGCATACAAGAAAGCCTAAAGCTTAAGGCTAGCCAAGGGACTCAAACCGTGGCTATGCAAGGCAAGCCCCAAAGGGCCAGGGGCACTCAAAACAGTCCCAAGGCAGGTCAAGACAAGACCAAAAACATGCTCGAAACTAGCCAACACAAGCTAGAACACAACACCAAAAGCATGAGGCATGCAAGGCCACAAAAGAGGTGTTACACTACACCTATCAAAACCAAACATGGCATGAATTATCCAATGAAAAATAGAGTTATGGCATGGTAAAACAAGACTAAAAACCCACTTAGATAGCATCCAAAAGACCTAAGCATGGAGGCATGTACAATGATCCATTAATGAGGCATAAAACATCAACTCTTTAAAGCATTAAATGAGTGATAGGTGCAAGTGTATGAGCATGAAACATGGACTGAAATAACATAACAAATGATGCCAAATCATTGAAATAAGCCAAGTAATACATGCTAGTGACTTGGACACTTGAAGCTAACAAGCTAGGATGCATTAGGGCTATACAAAGCATGGCATATATGATCAAAACAATACAAAACAAAGCTTAAGCATGGTAAAACAAGGCTAAAAGCTCCTTAAAGTTAAGCCAAAACATGCAAGCATGATGGTCTAAACACAAGATGCATGTTAAGGCAAATGAGAAGATTGCAAGACAAGTACATGAAGCATGTAAGAGGCCATTAAACCAACTCAAAACAAAGGTATAGCATGATGAAATAACATCAAATAATTGCTGAAATGGAGCTAAAATATGCTAAGCAAACATGCTACCAATGTGAGCCAAATATACAAGCAAATGAGACAACAAGGAGAGGGGATGACACTCTCCTATTTAAGACCTCAAAACTACCTTTCCACCACTGAAAATCCTCTGGATTTCAGTGGTAGAAAGGTCATGCAAAGACAAGAACAAAGGCCAAAAGGGATGGCTCCAAACAAGCCCTAACAAGGCCTAAGAGGGGGTAAACAACCCCAAACCAAAAAGTGATCTTAAACAAAGATCTAAAGCATCAAAAATTAGAACTTTTATCAGTTAAGAGTCAAGCTTAAAACAATAAGCAAGTATGTCTAAAAGCTTAAGCAAGAATAGGGATTTAAAAGCAAAAAGCTCACCCTTGAAGACCACCTTCAAGAACACAATTCCAGCAGCTTTCTCTGATCAAAACCACTCCAAGAACACTAAAATCAACGTCAATGGACCTCAGCTCCAAGAGGATGGTGTTCTAGTGTGTGTTTGTGTACAATAGTAAGACAAAATGACACTTTTGAACACAATAAGAACAAACAAGAGAATATAGATACAAAACTATATGTATCACTCAACCCTAAATTTTCTGAACCACTGAGAAAGGAGGAGGAGCTCCCTTCTTATAGAATTCAATTCCAAAGCTTCTTGGAGAAGCTAAGCCAAGGGGCAAATCCCTTCATACACGTGTATGGAAGGGGTGAATTGTGTATGCCAGCTGTCACAGCGGGCATAAAATATCTGCAAAAAGCAGATGAATAGGGTTCGGCCAGAAAATATGGCCGATCGACCAACATAAGGGCCGACTGACCAAAAAAGGTGCCGATCGGCCAACACTTTTGGCCGATGGCAAGAAAACATGGCCGATGGCTTCATGCCTTGGCCGATGGGTTGAGGGGATGGCCAACAAGCCACCCTCTTCCCTCAGAAGCAAAAACACAAGTGCTTGGTCCACAACCAAGCACAAAACAGATAAGTTGAGAGATCTTGAGGCAAGGCGCATGGTCGAAACCTCCGGGAACTCAAAACGAACACGAACATGGATGATCATCGAGTGTTCAAACGATGACGTCAAAGTCTTGAGGACGGTCAAAAATGGGATGTCTACAACACCCTCCAAACAAAGTCTCAAAAGAGCAAAGTAGAGAGCTTTTCGGGGCGAAAACCGAGCATGCATCTTCTACTTCTTCAAGCAAAGCTGGAGCAACTTGGTTTAATGCTTACTTGTTAGTTAGCCTCAATTTGTAATTTAATTAGCTAATTTGCTAATTAGTTGAAGTGATGTAATAATTAGTATGTAGATTGCTTATTATTCAATTTGGTTGTGTAATAATTAGTCTAATTAGATTATTAGATTAGTTGCTTGGCTTAGCTTAGATTAGCTTAGCTTTTATTCAGACCCTCTATCGAGAGGGCACAATGCTGTAATAAGGGTGTGTGTGCGCGCGCGTGTGTGTGTGTGTGTGCATGTCTTCCAACCCAATGTCTTTCACCATTTTATTTACCCGCTTTCAGTGGTTAGATTAGGGCATATTTTGATTAGCATACCTTATGCTTGCATGCGTGCATCATTCATTTGTGTTGCATGCACCGGCTCGGCGCATCATTCAAATTGCATTGTATTTCAATTCCTATTTGAATACATGTATCAAGTGTTGCAATCAAATGCCATCATAGATAGCCGAGCCTATTTAGTTGCATTTTTGCATGTGTTGCATTAGGCATATAACATAGCTAGGATCATGTATCGATTTCTAACTACTTTTTTGTTTTAGCTCAGAGTACACTGTAAGTGTTTATGGTTTAGCATACTTGTATGAGTGTAAGTGATTGCCATGTTTAGCATGCTTGCTATAAGGCTATGTACTTAAGTGATTAACTGCATGAATGCCTGTGGATAAAGGCTTCATTGCTTGAATTGGAACAATTCATCAAAATGTGCATTTTAAGCCCACTTGTTTGTGGTAAATCATGTTTTAAGCCCACATGAGGGTGGCAAACCCGCATTTTAGTCTACTTGAGCATAGCAACTTCAAACCACTTTCGAAAAACAAACATGAGATGTTTTGTTCCAAATTGAGTGATTTAGTCTATACTTGTATGCTATGCGCATCACATAGTAATTCTTGATTAATAACCAGAATAAGAACACATGTGTTTATAAAAACAACATATCATGTTAGTAGAGGCCGATCTTTGATCGGGCGAGCGGGGGTGCTCATTTCAGGACCTTCCCCTCTCGTACCCAAGTTCCCAAGCCGAGGCAACTTTGGTGATGACAGACACGTG
>NW_021025241.1:0-27497 GCF_004153795.1 Camellia sinensis
GCATGACTGTTCTCATATTCGCAGTACCTTCTATCCCTATGCTCGCGGCATTTTCCATTTCTGTGCTTATAGCAGTCTCAGCCTCCACATGGGCTTTTGCCTTCCTGATTCTCTCGAAATCTTCAAATCTTTCCTGTCCCAATTGTGTCAATGCAGCCGACTGTTCTCCAACCCTTCCGGCTGTCACTGATATTCTTGCCCCTGTTGGGCCTTGTTGTGGCTAAGACTCTTCTACCACATCTGGTTGATCATCCAACCATCCTGTAGCCTCTGTTGATTCCTCATAATCGAACCAATTGACGGCTAAGTCCCCTGGATCTTGGTTACTGTAAAACTGGAGCTTGGCAAGGTCCTCTTCCACAGCATTTACATCATCCGTTCCCTGTCCCAGACTGTCCCCTTGGATCACACACAGCTCCCCCTCTGTTGGTAGTTCCATGTCTGGCCTGTGCTGGCCTATTGACAAAATGTAGTCGCTCGGACTATAAGCATTCCCAACACCACTCCCAGATTCCGCAGACTCTGGCTCAATAACCCCATTCTCCTTTGGAGTCTTCTCTCTCCTGTTCTCAATAGTCACCACCGTTGGCTTAGGTTGGGTTAGGGAGATGTCCATTATGCACAAATCGGTGTAATCGGGAAGGAACACTTCCGGCTTAGGCAGGTGGGAAGGGGTGATATAGATGCTAGGATCGTAAGGCACGACCCCAGCTTGGATGAAGTTGACTCTTTTCGGTGGTGGAGTTTGCTTATGTGTGGGGAGAGGGTTTGTAGTAACGTTGGGTTTCTCGGGAGGCAAAATCACCCCGTTATCGATGAGATCTTGAATCTCATGACGCAATCGGAAGCACAGGTCGGTGTCATGACCGTGCTGTTGGTGAAATGCACAATATTTGGCTGGGTTGTGGGTAGCGGGGAGTCTTTCTGGTAAGGGTCGCGGCTCTAGGGGCTTCAGATGCCCCTTTCTGATTAAGACCCCCAAAGCTTTGGACAGGGGCATATAAAGTGGAGCGAAGGTTCTGGTGTTTTTGGGTGGGTATTTGACTGTTTGTGGGTTGCTTCCGGACGCACCGGAGAATGGTGCGGCTGCCATAGTTCTTGAGGGAGGGTTGGTGGTGACCATACTTACTTCGGAGGTCCTGGTAGTTGCAGTGCCACTCGGGCCTGCATTGGTGTTACGATTGAAAGTTCTGCGGGGTTGCTCCCGGTCATTATCAATCAATCCTTGCTTTAAGGCATCCTCAATCTGCACCCCCATTTCATGTAGATCAGAAAAGGTAGGGAAGAGGAGTATAATCATCTTCTGCATTAACTTCGGCTGAAGATTGCGCACAATCATCCGAATCTGATCTTTGTCCATGGGCCTTAAAGTCATCATCGAAGCCTTAGCCCGCCATCTGGTTACGAATTCTGAGAAGCTCTCTTTGGGTTCTTGCCTTGTTGTCTCGAGATCCCGGGTCGTAATCTCGATTTGTGTATTGTATGAGTACTGCAAGATGAAGGCATCGGCCATCTCGTCCCAACTTCTCTTGACGTCATCCTCCAATTTGGCATACCATATGGCCGCTACACCTGACAGGGTCCGGCCAAATAGAGACAGCTTCTGCAGTCTAGTGAGGCCCATTGGCCTTAGGATGTCTGAAAACAATCTTAGGTGCACCATGGGGTCTCCAGACCCATCAAATCGATCAATGTGCGGCATCTTAAATCTGTCAGGCAGCGTCACGGCTGTGTCGGTATACCCATCTTCGATGTCAGGTATGGTCTTGACTCCCTGGGATCTTTTGAATAGCTTTTCGAGCTTGCTCAGCTTTAATGCTGTGGGATCTGTCTCGAACTCGAAAGGAGAGTCCGGTGGGTTGGTGGGTGTTTTGGATAACTGGGGTTGGATTTGGGGTAGGATCGGGGGTGGAGGTGGTCCGATGGGAATGTCCGTGTCGTTCTGAACATTAGCTGTCTCCCCGAGGGTAGGAATTCCTGGCGGGGGAGGAACTTGTTGCGAAGCAGATGCTCCGTTTTGCTGTTGTAACCTCGTGATCAACTCTGCTTGCTCATTCATAACTGTGGCCTGCTGTTTGGCGAACTCTGCCTGCCGGACAGCATCCTGCTGCATCATCTTCATGCACTCTTGGAGTTGGCGCACCATCTCCTCCAAGCTAGCCATACTATTCTGCTCTGGTTGAATTACCGGTATATGTTCCCTCTCTGTAGGTGAAACAGGACCCTGATCTCTATTGAACTCAGGTGGGGTAGATAAGGCCCTCTGAACTGACTGTTGTACTGATGCCTTCCGCCTAGCGGTCCTCCGTGTAGTAACCGGGGGTAGAGAGTGGTACACTGGTTGTCCGTCTACCAGATCCTCAGATCGATGGAGCCGACGACCTCTAATCCAGAGTGCTTGGGGAATATCTACCGGGTTGGAAGCAATGGTGCTAAACTACCTAGCAAAAAGGTAAATAAAGCAGTAAATAAACAAACAATCGGACAGCACAACGGCGTAAAGTAAACACATACAACGCACAGTTGGGTATTCATAATACACAGTTGGTAAGCCGAATACACTGTTCCTCGATACTGATTACCGTTCTCCAGAATCACTGTTCCCAAAACTGAACCTGGTACTCGCAGATAACTGGTTCTCATAAACTGATACTGGCTCCCTCAGGTCCAATACTCAATCTTGCAAACTGATATGTACATTCCCGTAGAGATACACTCATGCTACAGTTCGGACTCAATTTGTGTCACGGTCCTTAATCTGAACCAAAGAGTCCAAATCCGGCAAATCGTTTTGAGAAACAGATTTTTGAAAAGAAGTGCCAAACATGGACTGCTTTGCCAGATACAGAGTCGCCACATAAATATTTTTTATGGGGGAATTTAGGAAACCCTGACTTGGTGCCAAAGGCCACATGTCCGTCATCACCACAGTTGTCTCGGTTCGGGAACTTGGGTACGAGAGGGGAAGGTCATGCAATGAGCACCCCCGCTCGCCCGATCAAAAGATCGGCCTTTACTAACATGATATCGCAGTTTTGAAAACGTTATGTGTTCTTATTCCGGTTATTAATCTAGAATTACTATGTGATGCGCACAACATACAAGTATAGACTCAATCGCAAAAATGGGATTTAGTCTATACTTGTTTGTTTTTCGAAAATTTTTGGAATTTGCTACTCGCAAGTAGGCTAAACAAACATGGATTTCAATGAGCTATTCCAACTCAGGCAACCCAACCTTCACCCACAGGCATTCAAACAATTTATCACATAAGCAACTAGCCACATGGTAAGCATGCTGTCATGGCAACACTCACACGCATGCAAGGATGCTAAAGCAAAAGAACTTACAGAGTACTCCAAGCCAAGACAGGAACTAGTTAGTAATCACATGTATGGTCCTAGTTCATATTTGAAATGGCTAATGCAACACATGCAAAGATGCAATCTAAACAGGCTCGGCTATCCTAAATATGGCATGTGAAATGCTGCAACTAACACGTATTCAATTTGGAATTGAAATACAGATGCAGTTAGAGTGATGCGCCGAGCCCGGTGCATGCAAGACAAATGTATGGATGCACGCATGCATAGCATAAGGTATGCTAATTTAAATAGCCCTAGTCTACCATCATAAGCGGGTAAATAAAAGGGAAGAAAGACGTGGGGTTGGAAGACATACACACACTCACGCACACTTATTACACAATTGCCCTCACTCGGAGGGTCCAAATAAATATTACAGTCCGAATAATGAACAAATAAATTATTACAGAATTTCTAATTAATTAACAGAATGAATGCAAAAAAGAAGAAAGGTGGCCACAGCCCCGCCTCGGGGTGCGCGAATGATGCATGCTCGAACCCGTCTTGCCCGAAAAGTCCGTACCATACCATTGCCGCCTCTGTTTACACTGCCTTGCTTCTCTGAAAATTTCCAAAGTTCTGGGACAGGTCCCCTGAACACTGTGGAACACCATCGGCTGGAGGAGATGTCCACCGGTCATTGAAATTGTCCATCGGCTGATGATGAATCCATCGGCCCAGGAATGGTTGCCGGTCGGCACTGAATACTGCCGGTCAGCAGAAGCTTCCTGCAGAAGACAGTTTTGACAGCAACAGAGGACAGACAGTATATGGCATGGGATTTCAGGCACATGTGAGCATGGTCATGTTCCCCATCATGTATTGAACTCAGGGAAGCATAGCCCTCGATCCTCGAGCCATCAATTGTGTATGATAGTCTAAGAGATCAAGCTTGCCATTTGATGTAAGAATGCATGCAACACACAAATGAGGACCAAGACCCTATCATGTCGAAGTCAAGGGCCCCGGTGACCGAGAGTTAAGACGCGTTACATCACTTATAGTATGAACGCTCCTTGACCCTCACACTTGGTTTGGCACCCCAAACCAAGTAATGCAATGCATGTTATGCAAACATGACTCAAAGATACAACATGAGATTAAGATGCAAGGCATGCCAAATGCCATGCAACTACCGTGGCAAGTATGCAATGTTAGGCATGCAAGATGCAAATGCAATGCAAACATAGACGGTTTAAGCAATAGGATCATCATGTTACAACACCTAATGAAGCAATCATGCAACAAACATGAGACAAGCATGCAATGGTGGCCTTAAACCATAAAGGGGCAGACCTCAATCCACCTCAAAACAGTGGCTAAAAGTGCCCAAAATGGTGGACAAACACTCATGCCAACACGCAAGTCAATGGACCTAAGGCTAAGGCACAAAAGGGGGCACTTCACTTCCACTAACATGGCCATTCATGGCATGAATTGATCAAGTAAAAACAGAATCCTAGCATGCAAAAATGGACTCCAAAACCCACTAATACGGCAGCTTAAGTGGCTCCAATGAGATGCATGCACCAAAACTCATTTCTTGGCATAAAATGGCACATCCTCAAAGCATGAAAGAGGTCACATATGCAAACATACAAACATGACTTATGGATTGAAATATGATCCTAAATGATGCCAAATCATGAGGATGGTGTAAGCTACGCATGCTAGAGGCCAATATGCTCAAGGCTTACAAGCCAAAACACAAAGAGAGGACACCAAACATGGCAAGCATGACTGAAACAGATGGTCAACAGGCCTTAAACATGGTAAAGTAATGCCAATACCTTCATGAAATTAGGCTAACACATGCAAGAATCATGACCTAAACACAAGATGCAATTCTAGGCCAAATAGAGGGATGTAAAGCAAGTATGTTATGCATGCAAAAGGGCACAAATCCGACCAAAAACAGAGATAATATGTGACTTAGTGACACCCAAAAAACTCTGAAATAGGGCCAAAATCAATCAAGCATGCATGTTGCCCTTTAAGCCAAAAGGCAAGGAAATGAGGCAATGAAGGGAGAGGGGTGTCCCTCCCCTATACAAGACTTCAAACCACCTTTCTCACCACTGAAAATCCACTGGTTTTCATTGGTGAGAAGACTAAGACACTCAAGCAAACAAAGCCTCACAAAGGAAACACCAAAAAGGCCAAATAAGGCCTAAGAGGGTGAGTTTGAACTCAAACCACAAAACACCCTTAATGAAAGTTCTTAAGAATGAAAATATATGATTTTTTTATGTTATGCACAAAACCTAAATCAGCAAGTAAGATAGGTAAAAAACTAGTGCAAGTTTGGGGAAACTAAAGCAAAGTGATTACCCTTGAACACAAGCAAACAAAGCCTCACAAAGGAAGCACCAAAAAGGCCAAATAAGGCCTAAGAGGGTGAGTTTGAACTCAAACCACAAAACACCCTTAATGAAAGTTCTTAAGCATGAAAATATAAGCCTTTTTTATGTTATGCACAAAGCCTAAATCAGCAAGCAAGATAGGTAAAAAACTAGTGCAAGTTTGGGAAAACTAAAGCAAAATGATTACCCTTGAAGAACACCTCAAGAACAGCCAATGCAGCCCTCTTCTTTTGATCAAAATCAGTCCAAAAACTCATGAATCAGCCCTCAAAGCCTCTCAATCTCGGAGCAACGTGTAATGGTGTGTGTATTAGTGCAAAAGTAAGGTAAAAATACACTTTTAGGCCACAAAACACACACAAAGGAGGAGAGAGAGGGAAATATAGAGAGAGAGTGTGTATGTATATGTATAAGCTCTGGTTTTTCTTTCAAAATTGCCAACCAAGAACAAGGAGGAGAGCTCTCCTCTTATAGAAGTCCCTCTTGCAAAGCTTACTCAACAAGCTTGCTTAGAGGGAAATCCCTCCATACATGTGTATGGAAGGGAACAGAGTGGGTGCCAGCTATCACAGCTGGCACAAAATATCTACAAAAAGTAGATGAACAGTAGTCGGCTGCTCAAAATTGCCATTTTGACAAAATGGACTGCCGACCGGCAACAAAGAATGCCGACCGGCAATATACATTGCCGATGGCAACAAAACACCAGCCGGTGGCCTTTGGCCGTGGCCGGTGATGTGTGGTGATGCCTCACAAGGCATTCCCTGCCCCTCCAAGGCAAAACACAAGTGTTTGGTGCAAAACCAGACACTAAACAGTCGAGTTCGGAGATCCTGTGGCAAGGCGCGTAGCCGAGACCTCCGGGAACTCCAAACGAACACAAACATGGATGATCACTGGGTGTTCAAACGGTGACGTCCAAGTCTTGAGGGCAGTCAAAAATGGGGTGTCTACACTGACCACTTGAAATGGTCGGCCTGCTACTTAAAGTGGTCAGCCGACCACTTCAAGTGGCCTCTGAGAGCAAAAACTGGTCGGCCATGGTGGGAGAGAGTCCAGGGCATGAAAACAATGCAGTGGTGTGGTGGCCGACCAGAAAAGATGCCCTTAAAGACAAAAAAAGCCAGTTGTCCGACCAGAAAATTGGCTGACAGAGGAAGAAGTGGTCGGCTAGGAGAAATAATGGTCTCCCACCCTTGTGCCACCTTCCAAACAAGGAAAACAAGGTTTGTACCAAAAACAAACCAAAATGGATACAAGACGAGAGATCGGGAGGCAAAGCACGCGGCCGAAAGCCCCGAAAACTAGCCTACGGGCACGAAAAGTGGTATGCGACCACAAAGGTGGTCTCCCGGACCATAGTGTTCCTCTAGGAAGAGGCAATAAGGTATGGTTCAAAAACCACGCCAGATGGAGAACGCTAAGCGATCCCGAGACAAGGCGCACGGCCAAAGGCTCAAAAAACCGGAAACTAGTCTCCAAACGGGAAAAATGGCCTACGACCACAAAAAGTGGTCCATGACCACAAAGAGATGGTCTACAAGACCACTCCCTCCCTCTGGGAAGAGAAAACAAGATTCGGTCCACAAACCGAGCCAAAGCACAAAGAGTTCAGAGGCCCGGAGGCAAGGCTCTCAGCCAAAACTCTGAAACCTCTAAACAAGCACAACATGCACCATCACCGAGTGCTCAATCGATGACGTCTAAGTCTTAAGGTCAGTCAAAAATAGGGTGTCTACAGAGTCCATACCCTATCTCCTCTCAAACAATGGAGTACATCCCCTATCTCTTCCAAAACAAAGATACATATACAATGTATTTAAGAGCATGTCATATACAATGACTACCAAAATTCACACATTCAACAATTTAATCAAACTATCATGTTCAATGACGTAATTCATATGACTAGTTTCAATTCACCTAGTCCTCATGCAGTTTCTATAACAATCATAGCTATCCTCCACCGATAGCCCAAAGTAGATATTTCTAAATAGATAATTTATCAAATTTCCATAGGCAAGTAATTTAACAAATCCAACTGCACCGTTCATCTATATACCCTTTCAATTTCACATTTTCTATATCAATTTCATTATATAAATAAGATAAATTATTCACCCCAAACTAGGGCAAATTTCCCCTTTTCACAAATGTAAATCACAAGTCTAAATTTCATCATTTTGACTCATATAATCCCATCGTCAACATCCTACATATATTTCCATGGCCCAAATAGAAAACCCTCTTTCAACTCTATACTCAAACCCTAGCTTACCCAAATCACTCACAAATTCCACCATTTATACATAACGTCAAATACCTAGGTTAAAAGCCATACTAAAGTGTAGAACATCCCTACCTCAGGTATAGAAGCTCAAAGGAGAATAAGGAAGAAACTTTGAAGGTGACCAAGCTCCACCTTTTTTAGATCAAATAGAAGCCCACGCGATACTCTATCTTTTTAACAAAAGGTGTAGGGTAGAAAGACCTTAGATCATGGAGTATTTGTAGAGAAAGAGAGTTTTAGAGAGAGGAGGTGCCAGATTAGGGTTTTTAGGGAAGAAAAAGATCAAAAAGTGGTGTAAAATATCTCTACTGTGAACTGATATACGCGACCTTTGCCTGAGCAAAGGAGTTGTCGCTCGAGCAACCAGACAGAACAAGTAACCTCGCTTGAGCGCAAAATGCAAAGCTTTAGGTCTTCCATTAACGCAGACGCACGCTCGAGCGCAAGAAGCCTCGCTCGAGCGTAGGAACAACTAACACAAAGCTCGCTCGAGCGCAAGAAGTCTCGCTCGAGCGAAGGACTTCCCCCTCTCCAGAAAAGCTGTGTCTGGAAGGAAACCTGGGTACTCTCAATTTTCGCTCGAGCCCAAGAAGCCTCGCTCGAGCGAAGAAGCCAAAAATTGGGTAACAACATTCTAGACCAACTAACAACCAACCTGTTCCAAACACGTCCAACATAATCCCAAACTCAAATACAAAGAGTCCAATGAGAATAACAAGACAAGGATACGATATTCAACCACAGAACCCAAGTCCGAGACACAAAGTAGGTCGGGGCAAAACCGGGATCGCTATAAAACTTATATAGACATCAGTTTGACATCAGGCTTACAAAAATTATTTTACATATTGCTTTTAAATTACATCATAATTTTAAGCCTACCCAATAAACTTATGCAGGCAACAAAACACCAAAATAAAAAAAAAAAAAAAAGAAATCTCAAATACTCAAAAATTGTGTTTAAAAACTCAAAATTAAATGAAGTGATTTGTTTTGTAAAATTAACACACATTTTGTGTTTGTTCATTATATTCAAAATTTATACTGGGCAGGTGTACTTTTCCTCATAAATATATTTTCTTTAATTCTAAACATAAATAAAACTAAATAAATTAAAATTTATGAACTTAAATAAAAGAATATTAAATAGACCCACTTAAAATTTCATTTCATATTTTTGGTCTATGATTGGTCTCTCTCACTCAAATAATATATGCCTCACCTCATCTTCATCTCTTTTTTCCGTACTAGCATTTCACTTTTGCTTTGCGTAACGCATTCTTTTTCGCTTTTTGTAATTCCTTACTTCCAAAACTTGCAAAGTTTTTTGCTTTTAATTTTTATTTTTAATAATATATACAAAGAATTTTACAAAATAAATTATTTAAATGATCGAAATTGTACCTGTAGTGGGTCTCATGAGTTTCGACGTAAGGGTCTAGTTCAGATTTGAACTTAAGAGAAGTCTAGTCATTTCTAGAATAGTAAAAGTTAAAAGATCCTAAAAATTAGTAGTATTAAATATAGGCCTTGTTTAGGAATCCAAGTTTGAGGCTAAAATAGCCTCAAATACTAAAAAAGCTAAATAACCTCAAATAGTACTTTAAACCAATGATTTATATTAAAAAAAAAAAAAAAAGCAGCTCGGCAGTAGGGCAGCCTACACTGTCACGTTGACATTATAGTGACAGCCTACCACTGTCACATTGGTAGGCTGTGCCACTAGTAAATGACAATTTTGCCCCCTGTAGACCAATTTTGAAAAAACTGAGGTTAGGGACAAATTTGTCATTTCAGACTCAAACATCATTTTAAACACATTTTTTAATATAATAATCAACCAAAAAAATCGACCAAACTTCCAAACATAGAACTAAAATAGCCAAATAACTAATAAGCCAAAAAAGTAGCCACTTCCCAAACAAGGCTATAGTGTTGGTCTCCACAGCATACATTATTGGCCATTTTGGTTCAGGATATTTTAATTTTGTCAATTTAATGTTCAATTTATCTAATTTTCAATTAAATGGTCCCCAACACCATTTTTTTTCTTCAAAATTTTATAATAGAAGCATTGTCATTTTTGTTTAAAGTTCAACAAAATGTAGACATAAATGACACTAGGAACCATTTAATTACTTGCTTAAGCTAGGAACAAAATTGACACGAAGACTAAAATGAAACACAATGTTTTAAGGATCAATTATATATTTAAATTTAATGGTAGGACATGATATTGAGTTCAAGTCTTATGGTTGAGAATGAAACTTTAGTTTCCTATTTCCCTTTGTTGTCTTGGCAAAAAAAAACTAAACTAATTGGATGGTGCGACGTGGCTCAAGCATATTTGAAGTTAAAAGTGAAAATTTTAAGGGATTGGCTTCTCTCTGGTCCCGAACGGGAGAGCGCTCTTGGGCCCATCACAGGTCTTATTTCGATAATCTGAACCATTCAATGTGTAGAACTCGTTGAGTACTATATGCTTGTAAAAAATCATATTGATTGGATATCGATAGGTATTTCATCGAATTAGATTTCTTTGAACCGTTTACTTTTTCATCGTCCATTTTTTTTATACAAAACTGAATTGATCACGGAATTATCAATATCCGATCAACGTGATATTTTACAGGTATATAGTACTCAACGAGTTTTACACATTGCACAGTTCAGATTATCAAAACGGGACACATAGTAGGCCCCTATAGGCCCAACAACACCCTCTAATCCGATCATGGATTGGAGAGAAGCTAAACCCAAATTTTAATTGCGCCTTTATAATTTGTTGCATTGTAACTTTATTTTTTTAATAGGTATTATTTTCATTTAAAATTTATAAAATTATCCTAACTTTCAATCAAAATTAATTTGATAGAGATATTATGTAGCTCGACTTTTTCGCGCCCCATTTCGGAAAGGCGAAATAAGCCCTACAATTTGGACTGCCGCGGTTCTGAATTTGATTCCATAAGTGCAATGCAAAATAACTAATCACCAAAGAGTCCAAATTTGGCAAGTCTTTTGGAAAATCGATTTTGAATCAAATTGCCAAAAATGGACTGTTTTGCCAAATACAGAGTCGCTACCTAAATATTTTTATTTTGGAAAAATTTAGAAAACCTATGACTTGTGCCAAAAGCCACATGTCCGTCATCACCAAGATTGCCTCGGCTCGGGAACTTAGGTACGAGAGGGGAAGGTCATGAATCTAGCACCCTCGCTCGCCCAATCAAAGATCGGCCTCTATTAATCATGATATGAATCTTATGTACATTATATGCTCTTGTTCCGGTTTATTAGGCTAGCATTATTATGTGATGCGCACACACACAAGTATAGACAACTTGCAACAATTGAAACATCTCGAGTCATGTTTGTTTTGAAAATTGTTTTGAAATATGTACCACTTAAAAAAGTATTCGCATATAAACATTTACTTAAATTATTCGAATTCAAACAACTAGCCTTCATCCACAGGCATACAAGCAGTTTTATCAATTAAGCAATTAGCCTCATGGCAAGCATACCAGACATGGCAACATCAACATTCAAGCAATATGCTAAAGCGAGTAAAGGCTCACCTAGTATTCCAAGCCAAAAATAAATATGAGTTAGAAAAATACATGATTCCTAACTATGCGATATGACTAATGCAACGCATACGAGTGTAGACACCCCATTTTTGACCGTCCTTAAGACTTGGACGTCGCCGTTTGAACACTCGGTGATCATCCATGTTTGTGTTCGTTTGGAGTTCCCGGAGGTCTCGGCTACGCGCCTTGCCTCAGGATCTCCGAACTCGACTGTTTTGTGCTTGGTTTGACCCCAAACACTTGTGTTTTGCCTTTAAGAGGCAGGGTAGGGCTTGTAGACCATCCCCACCCACCACCGGCAGTGGCTAGAGGCCACCGGCTGGTTTTTGCTGCCACCGGCAATGTATATTGCCGGTCGGCACTTTTTAGTGCCGGTCGGCACTCAATTTTGCCAAAATGGCATTTTTGGCCGGCCCGACTACTGTGCATCTGTTTTGCAGATATTTTAAGACAGTCTGTCTTGCTTTTGCTCCCCTCCATACACGTGTATGGAGGGATGTCTCTCTTGGAAGCTTTTCTTGTAAGCTTTACAAGACAATAAGCCTCTATAAGAGAGAGTCTTGTCTCTTGGCTCTAGGTTAGAGACTTGGAACACTTGAGAGAGTTTTGGACAGCCATTTTTAGGGTTTTGAGTTCTAGGGTTAGAAACCATACACCTTCTATCTCTATATCTCCCACTTGTGTGTGTTTTAGTGTGTTTGTGTCATACTATTGCACACAAACACCTAGTGTTTCACCTTCACTTAGCTACTGAGGTTCGAAGAGGTTGGTTTTGAAGTTTTGGTGCTGGATTCAAGCCAAGGAGGGCCATTGGAGCATCATTTGTGAAGGTGGTCTACAAGGGTGAGAAACTTCCCTTTTAATCCCCATTTTTGCATTGTATTTTTACCTAACTTAAAATCATTTTTGAGCTTAGTGTATAATACAAAAAAGTTCTTTTTTTAGGCCCTCTTGACTATTTATTAAGAGTGTTTTGTGGTTTGGAGGTGTTTGACCCCTCCTAGGCCTTGAAAGGCCTCATTTTGTGCTATTTTGTGCAAGTTTCGAGACTTTGGTGTTTGGGCCTCTTCACCACTGAAATCTTGAGGGATTTCAGTGGTGAAGATGGTGCCTTGAAGTCTTCGAAAGGGGAGGGCCACCCCCTCTCCTTGTTGTCCTTGAAAAGGGCGTATTTTGGCCTCTAAAGGGAGCCTATGCTTGAGTGTGTGTTGAGCATGTATAGACTGTTTTTCATGCTTATATTTCCATAATATAACATGATTTTAAATTGGTTTTGGTACTCCATGCATGCTTAGCATAGTTGCCTTGTAATGCCATGTTTATGCCTTAATGTGCCTTAGGTTGTTAGCCTTTGTTCAAGCATGTTTTAGGCTTAGTCTTGTGAAGCTTTTGTGCATATTTTGCCATGTTTTAGATCCGTCCATAGTTTTTTGGGTCAGATTTGGCATGCTTAGTATAGCTCCTTTGTATTCGGGCTTGTTGGCCTCAAGTATGCGGATGTGTAGTATGCGTTGCTTGCATCATTTCGGTGGTTTGGAACCATCCCACGTGTTATTTCAGTCCTTTTTGCATGCCTAAATGTTTGCATTTTGTGGCCCTTTTGTTGCTTCAAGAGTTGATGCTCCATGCTTCATATTTGTGCCATGATGTATACCTCTAGGATTAGGTTACTTGGATGCCGTCTAAGTGATTCTTGAGGCTTGTTTTTGCATGATTTGGGACTGTTTTAACTCAATTTGGTCATTTGCTTCATGAGTCATGTGATCATGCTTTAGGTCCTTGGGCCTCGTTGCACGTATAGCTTGCATGAGTAGGTTAATTTGGCATCATTTCCTACATGATTTTCAATGCTTATGTCGCATGCTATATGTCCATGATTACCTTCTTTCAAATGGGTTTGAGAGTTGTTCAATTTGTGCCTAAGTGTTGACCTTTCAACATGTGTACGTGTGCATGTGTATTTGGTCCCTCATTATAGCACTTTGGCCCTTGTTTTAGGCCTTATTAGAGCTGCCTAAATCATGTATAAGACCCCCATTTTTCATTGGTTGGCATTGCCTCATGTTTGCTTGTATGCTTGCATAAGTACCTTGCCATGTCATGTTGCACCCCTAGCTTGCATGCCTAGGTTGCATTGCATCTTGCATGCATGCCTTGTTCCTTGAATTGGTGATAGAAATTGGGCCTTGGTTTGTTTGTATGGTTTGCATTTCATTTGACATGAATGTTGCATACTTGATTCCTTGGGCCATCATGCATGGAAATGCGTGATTGGTGGTCCGAAAATCGAGGCACATGCCCCTTTGAGTCATTACCATGATAAGGGACATGGCTGGTGCATACATGCCTTGAATTGTGCTGCCATGCTTTGCCTTGCCCTCTGTTGCTGTCATTTGCAGATTCTGCAGGAACACTCTGCCGACCGGCAGTGTAAAGTGCCGACCGGCAATCATTTCTCTGCTGATAGCTTAGTTTTGTGCCGGTGACCGCATCCCACTGCCGGTGGCAATTCCATGCAGCCGGTGATGTCTCCCAGCATCCAAGGAAGCAGTCCTGAGGTTTTGGCAGCCTCCAGAGGAGTGAAGGAAGGAAAACAGAGGCAACCTATGCATGGCGGTGCATTTCCCGAGGCGATTCCCTGTTTTCCTAGATTAGTTAATTTATTAATTAATTAATTAATTTGTAATATTTAATTAGCTTGCGTTGTTAATTAATTTGTAATATTTATTCGGTCCCTCCGAGTGAGGGCAAATCTGTAATAAGTGTGCGTGAGTGGTGTGTATGTCTTCCAACCTCACGTCTTTCTTCCCTTTTACTTACCTGCTTTGGTGGTTAGTATTAGGGCATGTTTAATTTAGCATACCTTATGCTATGCATGCGTGCATTCATACATTTGTATTACATGCATTAGGCTCGGTACATCATGCTAACTGCATTTGTACTTCAATTCAAAAATTGAATATGTGATAGTTGATCGCATTTCATATGCCATGCTTAGGTTAGCCGAGCTTATCTAATCGCATCCTGTATGTGTTGGATTAGGCAATTTAACATGAACTAGGACACGCATGTTTGCTAACTAGTTTCTCGTTTTGGCACGGAGTACTATGTAAGTATTTGTGCCTTAGCATCTCACATGCGTGTGAATGTTAACATGACAGTATGCTTGCCATGCGGCTAAATGCTTATGCGAGATAAACTGTTTGAATGCCTGTGGATGAAGGCTGGATTGTTTGAGTTGGGAAAACTCATTGAAATCCGTGTTTTAGCCTACTCGCGAGTAGCAAATCCCAAAACGCTTTTCAAAACAAACGGATATGCAATGCTTATTTCCAAAATTAGGCAATCTAGTCTATACTTGTTTGCTGCGCGCATAACATAGTAATTCTAGGCTAATAACTGGAATAAGAACACGTAACGTTTTCAAAAACAGATATCACGGTTAGTAGAGGCCGGTCTTCGCACCGGGCGAAAGGGGGTGCTCATAGCTGACCTTCCCCGATCATACCCAAGTTCCCGAGCCGAGGCAACTTTGGTGATGACGGACACATGGCCTTTGGCACCGAGTCAGGGTTTCCTAAATTCCCCCTTAATAAAATATTTAGGTGGCGACTCTGTATCTGGCAAAGCAGTCCATGTTTGGCACTACTTTTTTTTAAAATCTGTTTCTCAAAACTATTTGCCAGATTTGGACTCTTTGGTTCAGATTAAGAACCGTAACACAAGATCGAGAGTCCGAACTGTAGCATTGAGGCCCCCCCCCCCACGCGGGGCGCGTCTACAACTAGCCGACCGGCCACCTGTAGTAGCCTACTGGCCACCAGTTCAAAGGTTGTCCAATGTGTTCATGTGTTGGAGCAGAGGCAATCTGGAAGTTTGTATAGTGTTCTGTGATCAAAGTAAGTGCAAACAGAGGAACCGGTGGCAAGGCGATGAATTTTTGGGAGGACGCAACCGAGCATGCATGCCTCCCTCACCCGCGAGGCCATTTTATTGCTTTTATTAGCTAGTTGTAGCATTACATGTGTTGTAATTAATTACTCAATTCATTTTGTAATATTGTAGCTAGCTTAGGATAGTTAGTTAATTTATTTCAATTGTGTTGTAATTAATTAGCTAGAATAGTTAATTAATTAGTTGATTTGTAATAATTAGCTTAGCTTAGATTAGCTTAGTTTATTCATTCGAATCCTCCTTCGTGAGGGCATAATGTTGTAATAAGTGTGCGTACGTGTGTGCATGTCTTCCAACCCCATTTCTTTCTCCCTTTTATTTAACCACTTTCGATGGTTAGCTTAGGGTCATTTTCAATTAGCATACCTCATGCTTGCATGCGTGCATCATTCATTTGTCTTACATGCACCGAGGCTAGGAGCATCATTCAAACTACATTGTAAATTTTAATACCTATTTGAATACGTGTTTCAAAACATGTTATCAAATTGTTGCATTCATATGCCATCTTAGATAATCGAGCCTATTAATTGCATATTGCTTGTGTTGCATTAGGCATTTTGTATAATAAGGAGTCATGCATATTTCTAACTAGCTTTTGTTTTGGCTTGAAGTACACTGTAAGTTTTACGCTTTAGCATACTTGCATGCGTGTGAGTGTTGCCATGTTTAGTATGCTTGCCATGAGGCTATGTGCTTATTTGATTAACTGCACGAATGCTTGTGGATGAAGGCTTTATTACTTGAATTGGAACAATTCATCAAATGTGAGTTTTAAGCCCACTTTGCGAAGTGTCAAAATCATGTTTCAAGCCCATCATGTTTGATGGCAAATCTGCGTTTTAGCCCACTTGAGGGTGGCACTTTCAAACCATTTTCGAAAAACAAACATGAGTTGTATTGTTCCAATTCTTCCAATTTTAGTCTATACTTATATGTTGTGCATATCATATAGTAAGTTAGCTAATAACAGGAATAAGAACATATCTGTTTATAAAACAACATATCATGCTTAGTAGAGACCGATCTTTGATCGGGCGAGCGGGGGTGCTCATTTCAGGACCTTCCCCTCTTGTATCCAAGTTCCTGAGCGAGGCAACTTTGGTGATGAAAGACAAGTGGCCTTTGGCACGAGTCAGGATTTCCTAAATTTCCCAAAACAAAATATTTAGGTGGCGACTCTGTAATATGGAAAAGCAGTCCAGTTTGGCATTATTTGATTTAAAAATCTAATTTTCCAAAATGATTTGTCGGATTGGACTCTTTGGTGTTTATCAGTCTCACATTGCACTTTGTGAGATTAGATTCAGAACCGTGACAGGAGTCCGAACTGTAGGACCAATTCTCTAGGCTAATAATTGGAATAAGAACACATAACGTTTTCCAAATCGGATATCATGGTTAGTAGAGGCCGGTCTTCGGACCGGGCGAAAGGGGGTGCTCATAGCTGACTTTCCCCGATCGTACCCAAGCTCCCGAGCCGAGACAACTCCGGTGATGACGAACATGTGGCCTTCGGCACCGAGTCAGGGTTTCCTAAATTCTCCCATTTTAAAATATTTAGGTGGCGACTCTGTATCTGGCAAAGCAGTCCATGTTTGGCACTACTTTTTCAAAAATCCGTTTCTCAAAACGATTTGCCAGATTGTGACTCTTTGGTTCAGATTAAGAACCACAACACAAATCGAGAGTCCGAACTGTAGCGCGAGGTCCCCGGCGGGCGTGTTACAGTTTCTGGCGACTCTGCTGGGGAATTTAGAGAGCTTGACTCGAACTCATGATATCCTGTCTTGATCTCGCTTATATGTTTCTTTGCATTGCATGTGCATTGGTGCGCCTAGGAACACAGTGTTTGCCATCTGCCATTCCTGAACGGTTTGCCAGAGGCTTGTCTTGTCAAGGCATGACCATAAGGCTAACCGGCTATGGGCTCTGACAGTATGGGAACACAAACCCCGGTTTTACCGGGGCACCCCTTTCGACTATTCGACCTAGTGCATATTCGGATCCATAGTGACCATTCCAAGTTAGGACAGGTTGCTTACCCGATGTTAGGTTGTTTGAAAACCGCTGTGTGCGTAGTGAAACCCTAGCTCCTGACAAAATAGGACAGGGAAACCCTACCCCAATATAGGGGTGTTTTGGCTCTTTTTACTTGCTATGTGCTTTTAGAATGTATTTCTATAGGGAAAGTACATACCAATTTGCAAAGTTTGAGTATCGGGCCCAAGGGCACCACTATCAGAATTCGAGAATCGGTTATATCTGTGGGTACCAGATTCAGTGTTTTGGGGACAGTGATTCCAGGGAACAGTGATCAGTAGTAGAGTTGCTCGGCTACACCTGTGTTTGATCAGTTTGGGCTGAAATGCTGTCTGTTTTTCCTTTCAGTTCAGAAAGTCGGAGAGTCGATACAGAATAGCCAGTGTTCCCCCTTGCTGAGGCAGGACCTATGACGACACAGAATTCAGAAGAATTCGTGGTTATGACAGCTGCATTAGATCAAGGGATCACCCCGCAAAGTGAGGCCAACATCGACATGCCATATCCACCCAGGTCGCCTGTTGTGCACCCGGTCTGGGCCCCCCAGTTATATCAGGCTCGTGAGCCCACCACCTTCGAACTAATGGGGATGATAGGTGATCTCCAGAGGTCTGTGGCGGATCTCGCCTACGGAATGTCAGCTTCACCTCCAGCCGCACCATATGCTGGGAGTTTTGTACCCCAGGAGCCCCCGCTGTTGGGGCGAATTGTGATCGAACTTAGCCAACCGGAGATGGTCTCCAGCTATGGCAATGATATGCCAACATCAACCCGAACCCTCGACCAGGCTGAGGCCAGGGGAAAAGACAAAGCGAAGGTAGACGCCGATCCCATCGAACAACTGCTGTGGGCAGTCGAGGCTTTGAAAGCCGGGGGAATGAACAAGCAACAGATAACCGCAGTTGTGGCAAAAACTGCGGAGGATGTTTTCCCCACTCCAACTGAGGGTAGTTCAAGTCAATCGGAAAATCGGGATGGGCCCCGTCATGCCAGAACAGTTCCTCCTATTCCCGCCCCTACACCCGGGAAAGATCAGAAAGCCAAGGTGGCGCCTGCCGACCCTTTTGCTTCTGCGGCCAGTAAGAGCCCTCAGACTTCAAAATACCTGCCCCGAGGGCGCAGGGCCTTTCATGCTCTCTACATGCCTTTGTCCAAGGCACTTCAGATCCTTGCCGAGAGGGGACACCTTAAACCCTTGGAGCCTCGGCCTCTCCCGAAGAATCTCCCCGCCACGCATGATGCTGCTTTGTACTGTGCGTACCACCAGCAGACAGGCCATGCAACCGACAATTGTTTCCGCCTCCGTCATGAGGTGCAAGATCTGATCGACAACGAGGTTATCCTGCCGCCCACCTCAGCCAAGTCCGTTACTGCCCAGTTACTGGATTTTGAGGACACAGATACTGTAAGTATATAATCAGAAGGTGAACCACCTGCGGGCGGCATTCGGTATATTTTGGATGTGGCGTCCGGCACGCATTTTTGAGCATCAGTGGAACCGAGTTTTGTAAATTCTGGCTTAGGTATCTAGTCAGCCTTTTGTTTTGAGTCTGTCTCTTTGTCTTGAGTCAGTCTTTTGCTTAAGGGTCTGTCTTGTTGTATCGAGTCAGTCCCCCTTGTATAGAATACCAGGTGATTCCGGGGTTGTTGCCTCGAACACCGTTTTGTCTTGTAATTACCTGTTTTTGTTTTTAGTCTGTTTCTGCCAAGGGGTCAGTTGCACCAACAAATCCGAATGAAACAGCTGGTGGCTATCTCATTTTCATGCTTGCTTTCAGTGTGCCAGAGAATTTGAATGCGCTGACAGTACATCTCGCCTGCTCTCCTACGCGCCAAGCTCATTGCATTAACCTAAGTTTTTCAAAAAACCCTTTTACCACTGCGGTGATAAAAACGAAGAGGAAGGAATTCCTCGGGTTTTGCAAAACCTTGATCATTTTGAGAGAAAGAGAAGCATGCTAAGTCTTTTAATGAATGAAATCATGCTTGTCGGCGTGAGTACTGGGAAGGACCTTGGCTTGATCCAGATTGGTTCCACACTGTCTTCGGTGCGAGCAATTTGTCGCTTTCTTAAAAACTTTCAAAAACAAATGTTTTACGCGGCCCTGTGAAGACTTGTGTGGAATCGCTCTTGAGATTGTGCAGCCTAGGATCGCTGTCAGCCTCAAGATTCAATTCGTCCATTTCAAACCTTGAACCCGTTCAGAAAGTTCAACGGTCAAGCGCCATGTAAGGTCTGTATGGCCAGATTAGAAGCAGCCCTCGAGCAAGAGGCACCGAAGTCGAATAAAAAAGAGTAGATCTCACCAGAAAAAGCTCGTGGAGCAACCGGGACGGATTCTCCGCAAATCAGTGCAACAACCGTTCTCCTAGACACAAAGAGGCTTCAGTTTCAGGAACCATTTGACATGGGCTTGCTACACTTTTACCCTTTGAGAGGCTCGCTGGGCCGAAAACCCGGAAGGGCGACCCAGGCAAAAGTTAGAGCAAAAAAAAAAAAATACAAAAATACAAAAAAGCAAAAAATACAAAATACAAAAGAAAAGAAAAGAAAAGAAAAGAAAAAGAAAAATGAAAGAAAATGAAAAGAAGCTCGCAAGGTCGAAAACCGACATCGGGCACCTTGGCAAAAGTTAGAGCCTGAAAAGTGAAGGTTAAAATACCCGAGTGTACCTTAACCGGAACTACGTAAGGCTTGATTCCCATGTTTGGGATACGTAGGCAACTTCATCCTGAAGTCCAGCCCCCAACGTTGTCATAGCATCTCAGTCCATGCAATGGTTTCAATTTCATTCCAAAGCCTGGTCGCCAACACCTTCCAAGGGGATTGTGTCCATATATCTGTTGTGACCGTCTTCGTCATCTCTGTGTCCAAGAGTTCGGCCACCACCAATGAAGACTGTCTACGGATTGCTGCGGCACCATCTAAACAAGGGGCAACTTTTCGTTGCCACCAGTCGTCGCGAGCCGCCGTTCAAACCAGGGGCAACTTTCCGTTGCCATGCGGAGTTCTCCAAACCAGGGGCAATTTTCCATTGCCTCCGATCCGAGGTCGCGCATCTCAAAGAGTAAGTTCCATGCTCGTTGAGCATCAGCCGTTTGCAAAAATAGTTTTTGAAAATTTTTACTGAGGTTGACTATTTTCTCGAAAACTATTCCATTTTCCAAAACTGGACCATTTTCTTGGACCCAAAAAGGAAAATTTTCAGTGCTTACAGCCTAACTTGCATGGCTTTCAAATCAAAAATGGAACGAGTACGTTAATCCGACTCTCATCTTGATCAAAACTGTTTTAGTAGAAAGCAAAAACAAAAAATGGTCAAAATGATGAACTAGGGGCACAGTTGAGTCAGGTGTTCTGTCTTTCCCCCGTCGTCGACGTACTTGCCAGGAGGGCACTCTACCCACCAGAAGAAATAGCTGTGGGCTAACGGCATTGGGCATGAACCCGCAACTTCCTATTCATCCATTAAACACCCCGGGGAGGGATAAAAATGAGAGAATAAAGAATAGAGAGGTGTAAGTTGAGAGAAAAAGCGAGCCGAAGGGTTTTGAGAGAAAAAAAACCGAGCCTGAGGGCCGAGTGATGTGAGAATCACAAATGAGAAAAGGGTGGGAAACAATGCCTAGACAAACTGGCTCCTCGTGATCTGAGGTCCCCCGTATTCGTTTAACGCGTCTGCGTGTCGTGTCTTTGTTTTACATAAACCTTTGTTTTAGGTCTCTTCCGAGCGTGTCTCATTGTGTTTTAGGTCGTGTACCTCTTTGTTTGAGTCCTCATCGCTGTGTTCAGTTGTAGGCTCGATACTCCGGTTAAGAAAAACCCCTTTTTCGAAAGATAATCGTTTATGCTCAGAATGTTGCGCCGTTCTCTACATTCGATTGTGCTTCAACTCCAGCTGGTTTCACCTCCATTGGTCGTCTTGTTAGATTGGGCTGTTTGTTCAGGATTTGCTGTGTGCAGAATGAACCGAATGCTGTGCTATGGGCTGTATGCAGATTAATCCCCACCAGAGTAAGGGCTGTGTGTCCATAATCAGGCAGTGGGTTGCTTGGGTTATTTTCCTGTTGGCTGTTTAGTTATCTGATTATTACAATGCAAGTGTTCAATTTTCAGGCAACCAGTCAATTCCATTTACATTGAGGTGTAACATGCTGAAACATGCGATGCGATGCATGAGATATGTAAATGTAACACTTTTTAAGCAAAACGTTTGCTCATTTCATAATCTTTTTTTTAGTACAAAGTTTTGGAAACAAAAACTTGCCTGCGGCAGTACAAAGTATCCTAACTACCAACAAGAAAAGGAAAAGTACAAGAAAGAAGAAAAAGTAAGCAAAAAATCTGTATCCAGGACTAGCACTCCGGGGGCCATCAGTCTGTCCTAGTCCTCTTCCTGGACGAAGGTCCAGGAACATCATCAGCATCGTCGTCAGAGCCCGAGCTAGTGCCGTCTCCGGCCTCCTCCTCTGATGACTCCGCCTCCGCCTCTGCCTCCGCCTCTGACTCCTCGTCATCATCATCATCATCCGGGACTGGAGCTCGCGAGCTACTCCCAATATGAGTGCGCCCCGCCTTAGTGCGGGGGAATGCTCTGCCCTCCTCATCTCTCCCTCGGGTAGGGATGAAAGGTTCAGCTAGAGCACCTCCTGCCATGGGCATCTGGAAGGGAGGTTGAAAAAGTACATAAAAAGAAAATGCATTAGTATGCCGTGAGTAGTTTATCAGTGCAGAATGCAGTGTATGAGTACAGTGAGTGAATGCCGTGAGCAGTTTATTAGTGCAGAATGCAGTGTATGAGTACAGTGTGAGAATGCTGTGAGCAGTTTATCAGTGCAGAATGCAGTGTATGAGTACAGTATGTGAATGCCGTGAGCAGTTTATCGGTGCAGAGTACTGTGCCGAATGCAGTGTATGCAGTGTATCAGATGCTGTGAGATCAGTGTATCAGGTGTTGTGCCGTGCATCAGATTATGCGAAGCAGTGTATGAATGGTTTGAGGCCAGTGTCAGAAGAACATACCGGGATGCTGTAGAGGGCCAGGAGATCAAAAGTCTGCTGAAGCATCCCCATCATCGAGGCATTCATCGCCAACGACTGACGGGTGTACTCAGAAGAAGCTTGCAAAAATGTTAGATGCATTCATATTCTGTGGAATATCAAATAAACTGAAATGAAATGACTATACAAAAATGCAGTAATACATACCGGAGGTAAGTCGGGGACACCGACGAACTCGTGATCGGCTGGCGGAGGGGCGAAAGGGAGCTGATAGGTCGCCCCACCCTGCCCCCGGAAAGTCAGTGCAGCAGGTAGGGCAGGCCAGCCAGCTCCCCGTCCTCCATGAATGAACGCCACCCCTGCCACGAACTCGGGCCCTCCTCGCAGCCCCTGCTCCAGCTCCAGCTCTCGCCCTAGCCGTTGACGCCACCGGCCTGGGTCCCTCTGCTCGACGGCCGCCGCTCAGAGGTCGCATCAGGTATGTCTGCCTATACTCCCGGTAGTCGCCGATGCCTCTAAAGCCGGTCTCCTCCCAGCCAACGGTGTAATCGTCCATCTGCTCGGTCGTGAGCCTCTCGGTCTCCCTCATGTCCGCCGGAGGGTGAGCCGGGACTATCTGCTCAGGTAACCCCAGGGTCCGGCGTAGGAAACGCTCGCCCAGGTACCAAGCCCGACAGACTGGGCCCTCCAGCAAGATCCAGAAACGCGAGGTCTCCTCCGCACCGGCAAACCGATCCCGCGTCACCACCGGCAAAGGAGCCCACGGTCGCTATATGATCTGAAAAATGCAATACAGTTTGTTATCTACTGTTTTTGAAATATGCAGTGGAAAAGCGAAGCTTGAATGAACTGCAAGTAAAACATACCTCGGCGGGGGTAATGGTGTCGAAGTAGCGGCGGAAAAAGCCAAAAGTCTCTCGTGGCCTCCGGGTGCATCGCCCGTCAAAGCGACGCGAGAAGGGGACGACCAGAGGAGTCTCCGTAACTGGCACGGGAGCAAGCCTAGGAAAGTAGGCGTAAACCCACAACTGCAAGATAAACACCAGTGCATTTATCAGATAAGGCAGAATACAGAATAAAGCAGAAATGGCAGAGCCGTGTGTTGTGCAGTGTATTGTGTACAGTGTACAGTGTGAGCAGTGTACAGTCAGTGTAAAGCAGAATGTATATACAGAATAAAGCAGAAATGGCAGAGCCGTGTGTTGTGCAGTGTACAGTGTGAAACTGAATGTATGTGTTTGCCGTGTGTACAGTATACAGCAAGTATAAACCAGACTATAGTGTGTGCAGTGTACAGAGTACAGAAAATATCGGGCAGAAATGAAAAGCGGAGAAGAAATGTACCTCCCAAGCCCGCCAATAGCCCCCGAGCAACTGGCCGCTGCCGTGCGAAGCCGAGCTCATGTACCCGTAGAGAGTGGCCAGAGCGGCGCCACCCTAGTCATAGTGCAAAATGTCCCGGACATCCACCAATGCGCTGAGAAGACAGAGGGGCACGGTGTTCGCCCTGTCGGCGAAGATGGTCGTCCCGAATAAGAACATCCGGAAGCCGCAAGCGTACCTCTCCACGTCCTCCTGAGTCATTTGCGCCTCCTCCTCCAACACGGGTTGGACCCTAAACTGTACCTCGAACCAGGAGTCCCGCACGAAGCCTGGACGAGCAAGAGGTGGGGCCTGCCCCAGTAGATGGACCTGAGCGGCGGTCCACTCATCCATGTCGATATCAAATGGGATCGGATCACCCCCTACCCCGATGCCAGTGAGCATCGAGAAATCGTATGGGGTCATCGTCATGTCCCCTGCAGTGGAAAAGTGAAAAGAATCGGTGGTGTCCCACCACCTCTCCGCCAGAGCAGCAAGGAGAGGTCTGCATGTGGAGAGCCTGGAGAGTCCTCGGCAGAAGGCGCCGAAACCCGCTCGATCCACGATGCGACGGACCGCGTCAGGGAGCTCATCGTACCACTCCCGAGCGCCAATGTTCCCATACCCGCGGATGGTATCGGAATCCTCCTGTAAACAAAAAATGACAGTTGCAAGACAACATTCAAAATACAGTTCTAAGAAGCAGAACAGATGTAGCATGCGTGCAAGTTTGACATATTTGAACAAATACCGGGTGCCGGTGTGGTTACAGTGAACTACAGTGTGTGATGCGTCAACATGTTTGGGGGGTTCAGAACAGATATAGCATGTGTGCAAATTTAACAGATTCAAGCAAATACCGGGTGCCAGTGTGCTTACAGTGAAATACAGTGTGTTTGAGTGATTCGGGGATAGTGCAGTGTGTGTGCATGTGTCAATCTCAAGCAGATATTAGTTGTGTGTATGTTTACAGTCAACTACGGTGTTTAGCATATCAGATTTCAGCAGTTAAAGAGTACAACTAGCTACGGCAGTTCTGTATCCTACATTGCAGAAAGTAAAGCAAAAACAGAGAGTTACCTCGGAAGCACCGAATGAAAGGTGGGAGGTAGGCTCGCGCAGCAATAGCTCGGGCGCCACGTGCCTCTCAAAGCTCCGGAACTGACGCAGGCCGTCGGGTGGCAGAACATGGATCGCTGGCCGGTAGGTCGCCGGGTCGAACGGGCGCTCGCTCAACGGTAGGAGCTCGACCCCGGGATCCATCTCGTGGTCCGGGGGAGTCCCGCCACGTGGAATGTCGTCCGCCATATCGAAAATGATGAGAAAATGGTCGGAGGAAGGAAAACCGGGCTGGAATGCGAATAGTCAACCGAAAGGTCAACCCCCGAGAAGGTCGGAAATGGCCGGGAAGGCCGGAATGTGAAAAGGAGCAGAAACCAAGAGGGAAACGAGGGGAACAAACCCCGAAAAGGTGGGAACGCCAAACGAGGCACCGAAACGAAGATGTGATCGGTTGAAAATGTCCGAAACGCGAAGAAAATCGCGAATCCGACGACAGAACGGGCGTAGAACGCGAAGAAACGGAGAAACGAGGAGAGGGAAATGCTCTAGAGAGAGAGAGTAAGGGATTTCGGCGGAAGAGGAATGAGAAAATAGGGTTTGGAAACCCTATTTTAAAATGCCCAGAGTGAAATGTCGAATCTGCCCTGACTCAGCAACTTTTTGCCGGTCGGCAATATTTTGTGCCGACTGGCACAATATTGTGCCGATGGAATTATTTTGCAGCCGGTGGACAGCCGGTGGCTTCCCCTTCCGGCCGGTGGTGTTCCCACAGCCTTTTTTTAGGCCATTTGAGCATCTTTTGGTCTTCATAGCTCAAGAAAGTGCAAGAAAGTGTATCTCCGACGCTCAACCGGCCTCCGTTTTTTACCCCGGACCGCGTCTTCTGTGCGTAGCACTCCAATTCATACAAGGTGTATCCTTTTTGTATCCTTTTGGCTTTTACAAGATCCAAAAGTTACCCCATGCGTATCGCATATCAATCGCACTGTTTTGTGCATTTCGAACCGTCGCATTGTTTTGTGCATTTCAAATTGTCGCACTGTTTTGTGCATTTCAAACCGTCGCACTGTTTTGTGCATTTCAAGTTGTCGCACTGTTTTGTGCATTTCAAATCATCGCACTGTTTTGTGCATTTCAAACCGTCGCACTATTTTGTGCATTTCAAACCGTCGCACTGTTTTGTGCATTTCAAATCAATCGCACTGTTTTGTGCATTTCAATCACGCTGTTTTGCGTATCGCACTATTTTGTGCATTTCAATCAATTGCACTATTTTGTGCATTTCAAATCCTTCGCACTGTTTTGTGCATTGCATATCGATCGCGCTGTTTAGCGTATCACACTGTTTTGTGCATTGCATTCCGTCGCATTGTCATGTGCACTCGCGTTGTCTAACGCATCTTACTATTTTGTGCGTCTGTTTGAGCACTGTTTTGTGCATTCACTCTGCATCGCACTGTCTTGTGCACATCACGGTCTGGCGAGACCTTAAACACGCATGGTCTAGCGAGACCTTAAACACGCATGGTCTAGGAGACCTTAAATCCTTGGGAGGTGCAAGACCTTTAGTGCATTGATGTGCACAGTTCGTTCGCATTGTCGTGCATCTCAAAAGCCGCGTGTTGTCGCGCATTCCATGCAACATGCATTTCATACATCATTTGCATTTCAAAAACAAAAAAAAAAAACACAAAGAACATGCATTGTCATGCATACATTTTGCATCCCGGTCTAGGAGACTTAAAGTCCTCTGAAGGTGCAAGTCCTTCGGTGTTTGTCGTGCCCGAACGACTTTCGGTGGTCTGGTAAAGCCACCTGCCTATGCTTGCGGTGAGTTCCTAGAAGACCAACTGGGACGGTGGAAGCTAGAGTTCGAATGGCTTATGCCTAGAACGCAAAGGTTCGGGAGTTCCGAGACTAAAGTCTGGTTTAAATACCCATGGGTGTATCCTTGGCTTGAAATCTGTATGGAAGCCCCATAGATTGAGGCAGTATGTCTGCGCCTCAGTTCTGGATACTGAACCAACCTAGTATATCGTCTTGCTGGTAAGATAGGGAAAGCTGCAATCATAGCCATTGCATCATAGTGCATTGTCATGCATTTCCATCATAGCTTGCATGCATCCATTGCATTTTCCCCAGTAGGTCGCATCATACTGCATTATCATGCATATTTGTAAATATCCATTCCATTGCATATTTGTAGATATTGCATTGTAAGTTTGCATGCATTCATTGCATCGCCTTCCGCCTATGGCTTGCGCCTTTCCATGTTGAGCTTGGTTTGGTATGTGCCCATACTTTTCACGTTAAAGCACAGTTCTGCAAGTGTACGCGCCTATTCCACGCTGGTATGTTGGTTTGAGGGTTGCGGCACCTTTTCTGTGTCAGACATGGCTTGTATGTGTACATGCCTTTCCTAGGCAAGATTTGGTTTGGCCCGCGTGCCATATCCATTGCATT
>NW_021025241.1:29984-56515 GCF_004153795.1 Camellia sinensis
GTATACCGGAGGATCGGGCATCTCCTTGTAAATAGAACAAGGTATTCTCGATGAAAATCAAAGATCATGACGAATAAATTAAATTTCATGTAGATTACCAGACAGTAAAAAATGCTACTCTATCATAATACTGATTAAAATGTCAAGATTTGAACTTGAGAGAGTAAGAAAAATGCATGTCATTAAGTTTTGGAAATTCACAACCACATCACCTGATTCTCAATACATATCACTCAGTACTTCTCATACCGTTACACCAAAACTGTTGTTGATTCATCTCCCAATACTACGATTTAGAACCATGATGAAGATTGTGTCAACCACTATTGGTAGAAAAACACAACTTTATAAAGAATAAACGAAAAATAAGTTTTATTTTATAATTATATTGTTTTTATGTTTGCAAATGATATGAAGATTGTACCAATTGCTCTTTTTGACCCTTCTCTTGCTCTTATTTTAAACATTCTTCAAACTGCTAATAATTAGTGGGTTGTTATTGCTGTTTTTATTGAATAATTTTCTCTAGAAAATTCATGATCAGGTGAAATGCTTTGTTCTCAGTTCCAGGTAGGAAGGTAGGACATGACAAAAGTCTGAAGCAAGCCCAAGCATTTGAACTAGTTAGATTGTTATGGAAAATGGTGATAAAGCAAGATGATTCAGAGATTTCGGCCTTGATCCGAAGCCCTTCACGACTTCTCTTTGTTGCGGCAGAGCATGGAAACACCAAGTTCTTGATTGAGCTTATTGAAGCTTATCCTGATTTGATATGGAAAGTAAATAGCCAGAACCAAAGCATATTTCATGTTGCCGTTTTACATCGTCATGCAGGAATATTCAATATTTTATATGAGATAGGCTCGATTAAGGATTTAATTACTGCATATAGAGATGAAGATCGTAATAATATGTTGCATTTGGCTGCGAAGATGGCACCCCCAAATCAACTTAATATTGTGTCAGGGGCAGCTCTTCAAATGCAAAGAGAGCTACTGTGGTTTAAGGTAAACGTTTCCACATCCCATTGCCGGTGGCAATTCCATGCAGCCGGTGATGTCTCCCAGCATCCAAGGAAGCAGTCCTGAGGTTTTGACAGCCTCCAGAGGAGTGAAGGAAGGAAAACAGAGGCAGCCTATGCATGGCGGTGCATTTCCGAGCAGGACCGAGCGTACATCGCATCTGGCTCTCCTCCCGAGGCAGTTTACTGCTTTTCTTAGATTAATAATTTGCTTAGTTGATTAGGCAATTTGTAATATTTAATTAGCTTGCGTAGTTAATTATTTGTAATATTTATTTGGCCCCTCCGAGTGAGGGCAAATCTGTAATAAGTGTGGGTGAGTGTGTGTATGTCTTCCAACCCCCACTTCTTTCTTCCCTTTTACTTACCTGCTTTGATGGTTAGTATTAGGGCACGTTTAAATTAGCATATCTTATGCTATGCATGTGTGCCTTCATACATTTATATTGCATGCACCGGGCTCGGTACATCACGCTAACTGCATCGGTACTTCAATTCCAAATTGAATACGTGCATCAATTGATCGCATTTCATATGCCATGCTTAGGTTGGCCGAGCCTATCTAATTGCATCCTGTATGTGTTGCACTAGGCAATTTAACATGAATTAGGGCACGCATATTTGCTAACTAGTTTCTTGTTTTGGCACGGAGTACTATGTAAGTATTTGTGCTTTAGCATCTTGCATGCGTGTGAATATTAACATGACAGTATGCTTGCCATGCGGCTAAACGCTTATGTGCTAAATTGCTTGAATGCCTGTGGGTGAAGGTGGGATTGTTTGAGTTGGAAAAACTCATTGAAATCCGGGTTTTAGCCTACTTGCGAGTAGCAAATTTCAAAGCATTTTTTAAAAAACAAACGGATATGCAATGCTTATTTCCAAATTAGGCGGTCTAGTCTATACTTGTTTGCTGCGCGCATAACATAGTAATTCTAGGTTAATAACTGGGATAAGAACACATAACGTTTTCAAAATCGGATATCATGGTTAGTAGAGGCCGGTCTTCGGACCGGGCGAAAGGGGGTGCTCATAGCTGACCTTCCCCGATCGTACCCAAGCTCCCGAGCCGAGACAACTCCGGTGATGACGGACATGTGGCCTTCGGCACCGAGTCAGGGTTTCCTAAATTCTCCCATTTTAAAATATTTAGGTGGCGACTCTGTATCTGGCAAAGCAGTCCATGTTTGGCACTACTTTTTCAAAAATCCGTTTCTCAAAACGATTTGCCAGATTGGGACTCTTTGGTTCAGATTAAGAACCACAACACAAATCGAGAGTCCGAACTGTAGCGGGAGGTCCCCCGCGGGCGTGTTACAACGAGATACAACTAATAGGCTCGGCTACTTGTGTGGCATATGGTTCAATGAAATAGCATGCGGTCTAAACATATATTCAAAAAATGTATTTAACTAACAATGCAAGTTAGAATGATGAACCGAGCCTCGGTGCATGCAATTCAAATGGATGCAAGGCATGAGAATGCTAATGAAAATGTGATGTCCCTAATCTAACCATCATAAGCAGATAAATAAAAGGAAGAAAGATGTGGGGTTGGAAGACATACACATTATTACATTGCGCTCTCACGAAAGAGAGTCCGAATAAGCTAAGCTAATAACTAACTAATTAAAGCTAAGCTAATTATTACAAAACAAATGAATAAATAGCTAAACTACTTAACTAATTATTACAACAAATTAATCAACTAACTATTCTAGTTAACTAACTAATTACAAAACGAAATTGAATAACTAATTAACTAATTAATTAGTTACAATACTTTACAAAATTAACTAGCTACAACTAATTAATTACAATAAGATTAATTTACAACTATGATAATTATAACACTAACGAAACAATTAATTGCATTCGACAAAATGCGTAAGTAAAGATGGATGAAGGTTGCACGCACAACGCTTGAGAGCTGCTCTATCTTCCCAAGCTAACTTTGTTGCACCTTCAGCCACTGTCTCCGTTTTCCTGCAATACCGCACTGTTGGCCATACACTGAGGGCCGGTCGTGCATCAATTTGGTGCAAAACTTTGTTTTTGTGTTCTGAGGTGAACCAATGCAGACAGAGTGTCCTCAAGCTCTATTTATCCCTTTCTTCCTCCTCTGTCATGGGAAAGCCTTGAGAGAAGGTTGAAATTGATTCCAAAGCCATCAATGAGAAAATTAATTACTTGATGGTTTTGGATACAAATTTGGACAAAAATCAATGAAATGCAATGAAAAAGACCACCCCTCCCTCTTGTCATGGAATGAGCTCAAAGAAGGAGGTTGCAACGCTTCAAGAATCATCAAAATGGCATGAATTAGCATGTGACGACTCTTGACGCAAGGAACTTGGCATAACGTCCGGCCAAGTCTAAGCAATTTAAGCCATTTTCTTCATCTGTGTTGATCCAAGTTTTAAGCCAATTTTATGAAGCATTGCCATTCTTTAGTCCATTTGTCCATGGTGATGTTAAAGTCCTCTAAACAAGAAGTAATGCCAAACGAGAGATTTTTCTTAAGCATGAGAGAAAGACTATATTGTTGGCAATGAATCTTCGAAAAGATTAAACCATTAAGTAGAAGTCTTTCTTATATGTTTTGAGCAACCTCAATCGGTTGAAATCATTCTCAATAATGAAAGAGATGGATGGTGGATTGATTGTTAAAATTAGACTCTTAGACATGGAAATGAGTGAAGAAAAGCTTGAAGCAACATGTAACATGCTAAGTATGCAAACTTATGAGACAATAAATGAACTAACCAAAGCATGAACCAATTTAAAAGGCTTGGACAGCCCTAAAACAGCCCTTAACACATGAAAAACAGAGGTTAAAAAAGCATGAAAAGAGCCTAAAAAGTTTAACAACAAAAAAATGAAACAAGGTCAGGAAGCAAGAACAAGGAGGGGTGGCTAACCCCTCCACTTTTGAAACCTTAAAACATGATTTTTAGCCCTTTTAAAACTCTGAAAACCAGTGTAGATATCAAAGAAAATGAATGGAAAAGTATGGGTTTGAGCTATAGATAAAGGTGTAGAAAGAGTAAGCTCTCTCTACCCTTTTGGTAGCTCTTCAAACCCAATCTTGAATACTTCAAATAGGATCAAAACAATACAAAACAATAAGAATTATGTAGTAAATGAAAGAAATGAGAACAAGAGAGAAAAAAACAAGCTTATACCTCTCAAGGGGTAAGTTTTTTTGTTTGTGATCCAAACTTAGCTCCAACACACTCTCAAGCTTGAATTATGCTTCTCAAAGATCAACAAAGGCTCTAAGATGGTGAGACAAGGTTGTGTATGGTGTATGGAGATGACACAAGGAAGCTAGGTTAGCTCAAAGGTTGCTTGCTAAGGAAGAAGGAGGATGGAGGAGCTCTCAAGGTGTATATAGGCTTTCTAAATTTTGTTCAATCCTCAAAACAATAACACAACTTCGTTTTTATAGAATTCGAGATCAAAAGGTGATAAATATCTTCAAAAATGGACAGCTGGCTTTTCCCGCCCAAAACAGTATTTTTCGCCATTTCCGGCCATTCATAGCCATGGTCGGCCATCATTGATGCCCTCTCTTATTTTTTTTGGTTCAAATTCAACTCAAGGTGGAAAAAGGTCCAAAAATGAGACTCAAAGGTTCAGACAAGATAAATGTTGAAGATTTGAGGTTATTTCGAGACCCTGACTAAATCCGAATCGCTACGAATTCCAAGCACAAAATTCAACTTTCATCATCTAGTGTATCGAACCAAGCGCCTAAGTCTTGCGAGCAGTCAAAAATTGGGTGTCTATAGTTGCCCCTCTTTGACAGAGCTCAAAGTCATGAAATGACGTGAGTGAATGTTAAAGCCCGAAGACAACCCATTTGATGAGACCGTAAGACTTGGGCAAGAAAGCAAGATATAAATTAGATTGGTTGCGCTCGCAAGCTGCCTACCTATCCCTTTGTAAGGAATCGAACAAGCGTAGTTCAAGGGCAAGATGGAAATGATATGCCCGATGCAGAAAAATAGAATGGCACGCTTCGCGAAACTGACTATTTTGAAAACCTGTGATCATGTAAGATGATGTAATGAGCAATAATAAATACCATACGCAAGATAACGAAATAACAACACACGAATGAGCAACTTCAAGCTTAAAGAGAAAAGATCCAAAACACACTGTACCCACACCAAAACACAGGACGAGGGAAGAAAACACCGGTCAGGGCAACGTTTCACGCATCCTGAGAAACAAGAAGACATAAACCCCCTAGGGTCATGTTTTACACGTCCTGAGATGAGAACAAAACAGCTTAGGGTCGCACTTCACGCATCCTAAGATAAAAACAAAACCGCTTGGGATTGCGTTTCACGCGTCCTAAGAAACAAAAACTGCTTGAGGTCGTGTTTCACACGTCTCGAGGTAAAACCCATCTAGGTCTGCGCTTCACGCGTCTTGAGAAACAAAAACCGCTTGGGGCCGTGTTTAACATGTCCCGAGGTAAAACCCACCTAGGGCCGCGTGTCACGCGTCCTGAGAAACAAAAAAAATGCTCGGGGCCATGTTTCACACGTCCCGAGGTAAAACCTACCGAGGGCCGCGTTTCACGCATCCTGAGATAAAAACAAAACCACTTGAGGTTGTGTTTCACACGTCCCGAGGTAAAACCCGCCAAGGGCCGCGTGTAGACGTCCCCGAATGTCCCGGGAGGGAATCCCCCGTTTTGTTCATTTGGGCTCACTACAGTTCGGACTCAAATTGTCACGGTTCTTAATCTGATCTCACAACGTGCGATGTGAGATTGATAAATCACCAAAGAGTCCAATCCGGCAAATCGTTTTGAAAAATAGATTTTTAGAAAGAAGTGCCAAACATGGACTTCTTTGCCAGATACAGAGTCGCCACCTAAATGTTTTATTTTTGGGAAATTTAGGAAACCATGACTCGTTGCCTAAGGCCACATGTTCGTCATTACCAAAGTTGCCTCGGCTCGGGAACTTGGGTACAATTGGGGAAGGTCGGCTATGAGCACCCCCCTCGCCCAATCAAAGATCGGCCACTACTAAACATGATATCTCGTTTTTGAAAACACATGCATTCTTATTCCGATTAATTAGCTAGAACTACTATGTGATGCGCGCAGCAAAACAAGTATAGACTAGATCGCCTAATTTGGAACAAAACATCGCATATCCGTTTGTTTGGAAAATGATTTGAAGTTTGCTACTCGTAAGTAGGCTAAAACACGGATTTCAATGAATTATCCCAATTCAAGCAATCCAACCTTCACCCACAGGCATTCAGGCAATATCACCTAAGCAATTAGCCTCATGGAAAGCATGCTATCATGTTAACATTCACACTCATGCGAGATGCTAAAGCATAAACACTTACAGTGTACTCCAAGCCAAAACAAGAAACTAGTTAGTAATCATGCATGATCCTAGTTCATGTTAAGATGGCTAATGCAACGCATGCAAAATGCAACAAAGATAGGCTCGGCTATCCTAAGAATGGCATATGAGGTGCGACAATCCGATACATGTATTCAACTTGGAATTGAAATACAATGCAGTTAGCATGATGCGCCGAGCCCGGTGCATGCAAAACAGATGAATGATGCAAACATGCTATCATAAGTATGCTAATTGAAACGTGCCATAAAACTAACCATTGAAAGCAGGTAAGTAAAAGGGAGAAAGAAGTGGGGGTTAGAAGACATGCACACACTCACGCACATTTATTACAACATTGCCCTCTCTCGGAGGGTCCGAATAAATAATACAAACCAAATAAATAATTAACTACTCTAGCTAATTAAATATTACAAAATTCTAATTAATTAACAAATTAATTACAAAAGGAGGTGGCCGCAGCCCTACCTCGGAATGATGGGATGATGCATGCTCGATTCGCTTCGCTCGGAAACCTGTTGCCATGCCACATGTTGCCTCTGTTTACACTGTTCTGCACCTCTAAGAACTGCACAAGTCCCAAGGATGCTTCTGAACCACCTTCTGAGCACTGTGGAAGGTCACCGGCCAAAAGGAAAGGCCACCGGCCATTGGAAAATGGTCATTGGCCATAAGTGGATCTCTTGGCCAACAATGAATGGCCGGCCGGCACTGAAGATGGCCGACTGGCCATCTCTTCCTGCAGAATCTTATTTTGCTGCAGCAGAGGGCAAACAGAGCATGGCAATGCATTTTCAAAGCAATGTATGCACAACCACCCTCTCTATCATGTTTAAGACTCAAGGGAGTGTAGTCCTCGACCCTCGGACCATCAATCACTCATTTCAATGCATGATGGCCAAAGAAGCCAAGTGTGCAACTCGATATGGAATGAAATGCACAAAATACATAAAGGGCCTCAACCTCTATCATGATTGATCAAGAGGCAAGGGATGCACACACAATGCAATGCAACCTAGGCAAGCAAGCAAGCAAGCATGCAAATAACTCAAGTATGCAACAAATCTAATGCAACATGAGCATGTTAACATGCAATATGCAATAGGCATACAACCTAAACATGTGGACATGTATAGCATGCAACAACATGCAAAATGAAACAAGCATGCAACAACATGGTGAGATGGACTTACACTAACATGGGTAGCTCTCAAGCATGCCAAAATTAGTGGCCAAAATCAGTGGCCAAAAGGTGTTGGGATGGTGGCTCGGAAAGCATTTACATGAAGCTATTGCAATGGCTCATAAATGGGGCATACAAGCACAACTCTAAGGAGCACTTAAAACATGGAAAATATGGAAGTGTAGCACCCCTATAAGCTCTGAAATATCATGCTAAATGATGCCAACATATGCAAATACTTCAAGTTAGGCATGCAAGAGTGCTCAAAACTCAAAGCTAGTCAATGCTATTACACAACAAGTATGCATGGCAAGCATTTTTCGACCATGAGGCCACAAAACAGAGCTGAGGCAACCCAAATCATGAACAAAATCAGTTTAGAGCAAGGTCAAAATGTGCTAGAATGGAGGGCCAAAACAACATGCAATGTAAGCTAGTAAGCATGAGTTACACTACAAGCCTATGAAGCATGTGAGGGACCACCAAACCAGCCAAAAACAGATTCATGGCATGCCAAAATATGACCAAAAACCCACTGAAATGAGGCCAACATGAGCTAGAAGGACATGCTCAAACATGAAGCAAACAAGACTAGTTTGCAAAATTTACACTACAAGTGTATAGACCAAGCATGGATTGACCAAGATAGGCAAAAATAGTGGCATATGACAGAAAAATAACGACAAATACCAGCTAAGACATGGCCAACATGAACTTAACAAAGGTGCTCACATATGAGGCAAATATGACAAGTATTGAAGACAACAAGGAGAGGGGATGGCCCTCTCCTTCTTAGGACCTCAAAACACCATCCCCACCACTGAAATCAGTGGTGAGAAGGCCAATACAAGGTTGTCCCGAAGCTCACAAAAAAGGCATAAAAATGAGGCCAAACAAGGCCTAAGAAGGGGGAAACAACCCCAAACACAAAGTGATCTTAAACAAACTTCAAAAGCATGCAAAAACAGAACTTTTATCAGTTATACACTAAGCTCAAAACAACATGCAAGATAGGCTAAAAGCTTGTGCAAAAATGGGGAATAAAGAGGGAAAAGAGATTACCTTTGAAGCTCAACAAGACCAGTAGCTTCTTGGACCAAAAACCAGCTCTTTGAGACCTCTCAAGACCCTCCAAGAACCTTAGGTCAATGGTGGAGGTGTATGGCTATGAGGTGTGGTGCTAAAGGCCAAGAACAAACACTTTCTAAGCCTAAATTATAGAGACAAAGAGAGATATATGCTTCTTGCCTTAAACAAATTTTTGGAACATCTCTAAAGGAGAGGGAGGCCCTCTCTTATAGAGAAACAAGAGGGTTCAAGCTTCTTGGAGAGGCTAAAGAGGTTCAAGCTTCTTGGAGAAGCTAAAAAGGTTCAAGCTTCCTCAAGAAGCTAAAAAAGGTTCAAGCTTCTTGGAGAAGCTAAAAAGGTTCAAAAGGTTCAAGCTTCCTCAAGAAGCTAAAAACAAAGGGTACAAATCCTCTATACACGTGTATGGAGGGCAGGGTCTGTGCCACCTGACACTAAATATCTGCATAAAGCAGATGAACAGGGTTCGGCCAGCAGAAAAGGCTGATCAACAAACACAAAGGGCCGGCCGACTAAAAACACTGCCGACCGACCAAAATATTTGGCCGGTAGCAAGAAAACTAGGCCGGTGGCCTCAAGCCAAGGCCGGCGAGGTGTGGGGATGGCCAACAAGCCATTCCCTGCCCTCAGAAACAAAACACAAGTGTTTGGTATACAACCAAGCACAAAACAAACAAGTCGAGAGGTCTTGAGGCAAGGCGCGCGGCCGAAACCTCTGAGAACTCAAGACGAACACGAACATGGATGATCACCTAGTATTCAAACGGTGACGTCCAAGTCTTGAGGACCGTCAAAAATGGGGTGTCTACATCGCGTTTCACACGTCCTAAGAGAAAAAAAAAACCGCTCCGAGTCTCGTTTCACACGTCCCAAGGTAAAAGAAAGAGATGTGTGATAGATGCACAAAGAAGAATAAGTGCATGTGTGCGATAGATGCACAAGTAAACAAGTGAAACAGATGCACTCATGATCTTAGCTACAAAGCTATGCAGGTTCTCCTACCGAGACACAAATGACTTATCTAGAACTCCTTTGAATGAACCATACATACAATATTGTTTGGTTACAACAGAACGGAACGAACTACGATTCAAGCAAAATAATTAAAACAAACAAATAAAATTAAATAAATACGTTCTCCTTTGTTTGTTTTCACTTTTCCTCAACTTTTTCTTCTTTTGTTTTCTTTTTCTTCACTCACTGTTGTTTTTGTTGTTTTTTTTTTCACTCATTATTATTATAATATACTCAAATTAAAACTCAAACAATACCAAAAATAAAATAATAATAATAAAATAACATAACATAATATAAATAACAAACAACACACAAAAAAACAAAACAAAACAAAACAAAATTGAATTCACCAAGGGCCGGCCAGGCCTCGGTGAAGCATGGCTGGGCTTCGATACAACCGGCCGACCTTTGACAGTGGCAAGGGCATAATCAGGAAGGCCCTGATCCGTGGCTATATAAAACACATTTCAAGCTTCAATTCAGCCACACCCTAGATCCAAATCCTCTTCTCTCTCTCTCTCTCTCTCTCTCTCTCTCTCTCTCTCTCTCTCTCTCTCTCTCTCTCGCTCTAACCTCCCCCTCTCTCTAGATTTCTCATTTTCTTGAGTTACCCAGCAACCCTCACAAATTTTTCGTAAAACAACTTGTTCTCCTCTTTATTTTGAACCGTTTGAAACTTAATTTGGCGAAGCTTTGAGTTTTCTCTTGGTTTTTCTTAGATCCTCACACTTTTTCCAAACTTTTCCCCATTCTCCCTTTGATTTTTTGTTTCATCTTTATTTTCTCTCTCGTAGGGTTTTGGTTTTTTGATTTCCACCCATTTTCACTTACCCCCTCCTTTTTTCTTCACTTTTTCACCTCCTCTCTATGGCTAAACACGAAGTACCTATTCTCGACTGCACACATGCTGAAATGTTGAAACTGATGAACAAACCACTCGTCTCTGCTATACATATACTGATAAAACCTCTAGTTGATAGGTGATAGCCAGGAGAATATGCGGCTATGGCTCCATATCTAGCCCTCGATGTTGGTACGAGCGGCTTCCCGCAGAGGTCTACTCTTTAGTTGATGCTGTTGGCTTTGGGCCCTTTTGCTTCGGACTCATACAGATGATGGCCGAGTCATGGCTCTATGGCGGCTCGGTAGAGAGATGGTGGGATACCACCGACTCATTCCACTTCTCTTCGACTAGGAAGATGTTGTTGACCCCATACGACTTCTTGATGCTGACTGATTTGCAGGTTGGGGTCGGTGGCCTAGTCCCCTTTGATCTGGATATAACCCAGTGGAGAACTGCACAGCTCCAGCTTCTCGGGGTGATCCCAGACATTACTAGCCACGATATGATGCGCTACAGTTGGTTTTTGGAGTACTTTTCCGACACTCAGCCAACTACTTTAGAGGAGGTTGCCCAGTACACCCATGGCTTCCTCATATATCTTCTCAGTACTACCCTGTTTGCGAACAGGGAGAAAACCATGGGATTATACATTCTAGGGGCACTGGTACACCCTTTTCGGGTGGTGGAGTACGACTGGGGTGGTACCGGCCTGGCCACCTTATACTGTTACACGAGCTCCGTTTCCCGCTGCAAGGCGGATTCACTTGGTGGCTACTAGAGGGTTTGGGAGGTATACCCTACACTCATTTTTCTGATGTGCTTTACATTCTATTCACTCTTGCATCTCTTGTTCATCTGATCTATTTTCTCATGTCTCCTGTTTGCAGCTTTGGGTCTACACATATTTCACTTCCCTGGCTCCAGTCCTAGTGAGGCCGATCAAGTTGTCAGTACCCCATTCTCGGTACTACAACTCGCGGTTCAAGCGACGCCGCCTTGTAGACCGAACCTTCCCGTACTTCCACCGCTTCTTTGACACGATCACGGCGGATTAGGTAACACAATGCCAGCCTTTAACTGTTACCCACTATAAGCATATTACACTATTTTCCACACTACACAGTCACTCTCATGTTGTTGTATTTATACCATATTGCCATCCCCATATTGTACTCACTTCTGACATTGATTTCCGACACCGCATTGCCATTCTGACATTGCACTAATTTGACACTGCATTAACATTTGACACTGCACTCTTTGACACTGCATTGATATCTGACACTACACTAACATTTGACACTGCACTGATTTTCCCATGCTGAACTGATCAGCCAGGTTGACTGGCACCCCTGGGTGGGCATTCCCCAAGTGTCGAGGACGACCTACACCGCTGCCTTGCATGCTTTTACGATGAGGATTCTGTTCAAGGGCCCCTTTTGCCGGGCGTACTACCGAGGAGAGAGGTTCATCGGCCAAACGTGGGGCGTTGCTAACCCCGACATTCCACATGCTTCTTCTCTCGGCATGAGGGTAGTGGATGATCTATAAGACGGTCCTGAGCTCAACCTCTTGATGATAGACGGGGATGGCGATCGTCATCATGAGCCTGGAAACTTCACTACCTTCTTACACACCTGGGTAATGGCACCTCTTGCCCCAGGCATGGCTCGAGTTGTGCCAGAAGTTGCTGTTGCTGGGGCTGGCGATGCGCCTATTGGAGGTGCCCCTACTGTTGTTCCGATTCCTGGATTTCCTATGATCCCCACTGAGATCGTATACATGAGTCCGGATGGAGTGATCGAACAGATCCCACTAGAGCACATCGAGGAGAGGGACCGCAGACTGGTGTTTGCCCCTGGCGTCGAGCAGCTACACATTCCTTTATGCTAGTCCATATTGCACTTTAGCTTGTTTTTTGCAATTTTTATTCATTGCCTGCTATTGCTTCTGTTTTCCTTTTCTCAGATTCTATTCTTTTGCAGATCCCCCGGGCGTACGATGATGACCTCCTTCGTACGATCGACGGACTGCTCCTGATGGTGTGGAGGATGCAGACTGCCTTAGTCACCCATGGGATTGAGGTACATTCTATCTGTAGTCTACTGTTGTTGCCATACTGTACACTCTTGTTAATTCATACTGATATCTATCCTCTTTTCAGCTTGAGCCTATACCAGTAGTGCCTGCAAGACCTTTCACAGCCGGTAGACAGAGACGGGGCCTAGGGAGAGGCCAAAGAGGAGCCGATTAGAGGAGAGGTCGAGTGCAGTAGCGCTCGCCATCCGATGAGTCTTTTGATAGGTCCATGACCCCCGAGAACAAGGGAGAGGAGATTGACTTGTAGTCCAATAGCCCCAGTGATGATAGTGATGCACCTCATCTGCAACCGAGAAGGAAGAGAGCTAGGATGGGCTACTGATGACGATGATGATTTGCTTTTGTTTTGCTTTTCTTCGTTTTATTATGTAGTTAAAAAAAACTAGCTTTAGATAGACCTTTTGTTTTTGAAGACTTTTCTTTTGTTTTTGTTTTGTAAAACAATGATCGGGGTTGGAGTTGTCAGTTATAAAAGAAAAGTTTTTGTTGAATGACTTCCTTGCACAATATAACGAATGGCATAACCCTTGCATTGTAACCTTTGGAACTGTGAATGCTTTGTTCTTGAATTGATTCATGAATCGGATAATGACTTACAAGCAGTTAAAATGTAAAATACAACTCGATAATAGAAAAACGAAATGAAAATAACTCGAAAAAGATAAAAAAACACTTGGTATAAACAAAACAAAACTCAAAAGCACAGTCGTGGTCCACCCTAACAAAGGCCAGGTTCTGCTGTAACTGCACTGAACTGGACTAGCACTAAGACCCGGTCGGGCTTCACTGATGCACGGCCAGCTATCAGTGTGATGTTGGTCAGTGTTGTCTAGCTGTCATGCACAGCTCTTTCTCAAACTCTATAAATAGTGCTCCCATGCTGTTTTTCTGGTAGACTCACAAATCTTTGACATTTTGCTCTCAAGATGGTGATGTTACCTGTCAACAGGCTTCAAGATTGGATAGCCACTTTGGATGGCTCAGGAAAGGTGAATTTTTATGGTTTTGGCCTAAACGCCCTTTTCCTTTTAAGTCGCACTTCTCTTTGCTTTCCATTCCTCCATGTCGCGGTTCGATGTTGGAACCCGGTCACACATGTATTTCAATTTGGATCTCAAGAAATGTGTCCAACATTCGAAGAATTTCAAGCACTGATGAAATCCAAGCGTGACGAAGAAATCATGCCTCAACCCTGTTTTAGCCATGCACAGGCTTTGGGATAGATGTGTGGATTATCATTGTACGAGGCTCAGTCCTTGGCTCATGACGGGAAGCCGGACATCCCCGGTTTAATTCATCACTTTTCCATTATTGGTGACAAGTGCGACCTTTGCTGGCGCAGCCACCGACAACATGCTCTCTGTTTATGTCTCATCGCACAATTCCTCATTTCCCCTAGTTTTGGCGGAGCTAGCATCTAGTTGATCGAAGTAGCTCAACGCTTGAAAGAGGGCAAGAGTTGCATAGGTTTAACACTGGCCGAAACTTTGATGGGCTTAGACGCCTTTCATCGGCTAGAGACTACCAGATTCACGGGGAGTCCACTACTTCTTCATGTAATGTTTCCCACCCTTTCTCATATGTGTTTCTCACATCACTTGGCACTCATGCTCTGTTTTTCTCTCAAAACCCTTTTCTCACATTTTTCTTAACGCACACATCTCTATTATTTAATCTCTCTTTTCTTTCATCCCTTCCCAGGTGTGGCTTATAGACAAGCTGAACATAGTGGATTCTTGCCTTGCGTACTCAGCTCGAGGCTATTTCTTCCGCCACTAACTAGTGGATTTCCCGAATGAGGGATGGTGGTGCGACTGGATGTGCAACAGGTCTGCTGCTGACATAGCTTGGCGTTGCCCTTGGCTTTGCCTGACCGAGATGAGTCACAACATGGCTTAGCAACCTGGCATACAATTGATTGGCCTTACACATTATGTTCTACTTCTCTTTCCGGTTCAGACGTCAGTTTGGGCAGGATCAAACCTACCCAGAGGAGGGGGTAGAGTATCCGGTTTCATTCCCAGTTAAAGCCTCGCATTTGCCCCGGTATCTCATAGCCTGGAGGATGAGAGAGATTCTGGTCCCTTCCATTAGTTTCAGTTACACCCTTTCTGGTGAATGCCTGGCTTAGCTCGAGGACAAACCGGGCCCACTTTGGCTTCAGAAGCTTCCATAAGCATGAGTAGGGGACGCAAGAGCACCTGACTCATCTATGCCCCTAATTTATTACCTTGACCTTTCTTTTCAAGTTTTTATGATGTAATAAAAGTAACTTTGATTTATATTGAAGAGTTGGAGAACTTTGTATTGAAATCAATGAAATTACAGTTGTGAGCACTGAAAATTTTCCTTTGTGGTCCCAAAATGGCCTAAGTTGTAAAAAGTAAAATTTGAACAAAATCAACTTTTATTAAAACATTCCAAAACCATTTTGGAAAAGGATCACCACTTGACACGAACGGAATCAATCCCAAAGATGTATAACCCCGAATCAAAGGATCATAATTGCCTCTTGATTGAACACCACTGCTCAGCATTGTACCCAGCTCTTCTCTCAGAGTAAAGATCACAACCGAATTCTCAAGTAAAGAATAAACAAAGATGACCTGATCAGACACATGGACAGGACAATTGAGTTGGAGGTGTTTATGGACGAACTTCAAGATGAAGTTGCCTACGTATCCCAAATATGGGAATCAGACCTTACGAAGTTTAGTTCAGGTTCACTCGAGTATTAACTCTCTCTTTTTGTGCTCTAACTTTTGCCAGAGTTGCCATTTTAGGGTTTTTAACCTTGCGAGCTTAGTTTTTAGTTATTTCTAATTTTTCATGCTCTAATTTTTGCCTAGGTCGCCCTTCCGGGTTTTCGGCCTAGCGAGCCTCTCAAGGATAGTATTTCTTCAACTTGTCCATGTTGATCGATTGGGAAAATTCTAAGCCATCCAGGTCTATGAGAATGACAACTCCACCTGACCAGATAGTTTTGATGATATAAGGACTAGTCCAATTGGGTTTGAACTTACCCCTAAGGTCATGGATGGAAGCTTGGTTGTCTTTCAGCACCATATCTCCCTTTTTGAGATTCCGGTGCATAACTTTCTTATTAAAAGCCCTAGTAATTCTGCGTTGATAGCCTTGAACATGATAAAATGCTTTCAGACTTCTCTCGTCGAACAACATCAACTTCTCGAACCTGCTTTGTTGCCAGTCCACCTCCGCTATCTGACACTCAGCCATAACTCGTAGCGACGGGACTTCTATTTTAATTGGAAGAATAGCTTCTATCCCATAGACAAGAGAATAAAGACTTGCCCCTGTAGATGCCCGGATTGAAGTTCTATAACCCCAAAGTGCGAATGGCAATTTATCTAGCCAGTCCCTGTAGGTCTTAACCATCTTTTGCAAGATATTCTTGATGTTCTTGTTGGCAGCTTCAACAGCTTCGTTGGTTTGCGGCCGGTATGTAGATGACTTATGAAAAGCCATATTGTATTTCTCCAACAAGTCTATCACATCTTTCTTGAAGTGGGAGCCATTATCTGATATAATCTTGTTTGGGACTCCATATCGGCAAATGATATTGTTTTTGATGAACTTAGCCACATGCGATGCTTTCAACACTGCATAGGACTAAGCTTCCACCCAATTTGTAAACTAGTCAATTGCCACCAGAATGTATTCATACCCATTCGACCCTTTTGGTGTAACTGCCCCAATGACATAAATTCCCCAGACCGAGAAAGGCCATGGTGAAGTCATGTTGTACAGTTTTGACGGCAGGATATTCATGCAATTGGCATGAATTTGGCATTTGTGGCATCGCCAAACAAAACCAATGCAACCCTCCTCCATAGTGGGCCAGTAGTGACCTTGCCTGAGAGTCTTTCGGGCTAACATTACTCCATTCATGTTTGCTCCGCACTCTCGTCCATGGATGGCCTCCATCAGGCGCTTTGATTCCTCTTCTCCAACACACAACTTGTGCATTCCCAGATGACCTCTCTTGTACAGTTTACCTCCGCAGATGATAAATTAGATGGTTATTCGTCGTATTCCCTTTTGTCCTTGGCATTTGTCCCTAGTGGATACATCTCCTTTTCCAAGAAGTTCCAAATATCGTAGTACCAAGGGTTTCTGTCTTGCACTTCATCTATTGCGGTGATAGTTTCATAGGTCGGCTTGTATTTCTGCTCAATGATAATCAGACGCATTCGGACTCCAAATGGGATGTCTATCATGGAAGATAGAGTTGATAAGGCGTCAGCGAACCTGTTGTTCTCTCTCAATAAATGCGTGAAAATCAACTTTTCAAACCTAGGAATCAGAATGTCCAAGGTCTGGTGGTAAATCTTCATCCTTTCTTTTTTGACTTTCCAGTTTCTATTTGTTTGAGAAACAACTAGGTTTGAGTCCCCGATGACGTCCAACCTTTTTGTCCCTAGTTCCAGGGCGGCTTCTAAACCAACGATACATGCCTTATACTCAGCTTCGTTATTGGATACGTTGAACCGGAGTTTGAAGGCTAAAGGTATATGAGAATCGTCGGGTGCTACCAGTAACACACCTATCCCATAACCGTACTGATTGGATGCTCCGTCAAAGTACATTGTTCAAGTCTCCTCTTCAACTTGCAGAATGGCTTCATCTGGGAAGAGGTATTCCACCGCTCCATCCCCTTCTGTTAGGTGATCTGCCAGGAACTTCGCTACAACTTTTCCATTGACCGACTTGCGGGTAACGTACTTGAGATCAAATTCGAAGAAAAGAAGCAACCAACGGGCTAGCCTACCCATAAGCGCTAGTTTCTCAAAGAGATATTTAATAGGATCTAATCTCGAAACCAGAATTACGAAGTGACCTAACAAGTACTGCCTGAAATTCCTGGTCACCCATACCAAGGCTGGGTAAGCTTTCTCCAGCGGAGTGTAACGGGTCTCATACTCTAGCATTTTCTTGCTCAGGTAATAGATGGCTTTCTATACCCTATCCTCAGATTCCTGAGCAAGCATGCATCCTATTGTTGTGTCTGTTACTGATAAATACAGAATCAAAGGCTTTCCCGGCTCTAGCGGCCATAACACAGACGGATTTTGAAGATACGGCTTAATCTGCTCAAAATCGAATTGACATCGATCAACCCATCGGAATTTCTTTCCATTCTTCAGGAGACTAAAAACTAGTTCACAAGTCAAGGTTAATTTAGAAATAAACCGTCTTAAGAATTGTATTTTACTCAGAAAGCCTCGCATCTCCTTTTTAGTCCTTGGTGGTGGCATTTCTAGGATGGCCTTGATTTTGGAAGGATCTACTTCGATGCCCCTCTGTGTGATCAAGAAGCCCAACATTTTCCCTGCTGTTACACCGAAAGTACACTTCTGCGTGTTCAACCTCAGTCTGTATTCTCTAATCCGTTGAAAGAATTTCTTCAAGGCAGTGTAGTGGCCCTCTCTTTCTTTGGACTTGACAATCATGTCGTCCATGTACACCTCGATCTCTTTGTGGATCATATCATGTAGAATGGTGGTTGAAGCCCATTGATAGGTGGCCCTAGCATTCTTCAGCCCAAACGGCATAACCCGATAGCAGTAGGTACCCCACGGCGTTGTAAATACAATTTTCTCTCTGTCCTCAGGCGCCATCAAAATCTAGTTATACCCGAAAAATCCATCCATGAAGGATAGAAATGTGTAACCCGCAGTGAAATCCATTAACTCATCAATATGTGGCAGGGGGATGTCATCCTTCGGACTAGTCTTATTCAGATCCCTAAAGTCCACACAGACTCTGATTCTCCCGTCCTTTTTTGGCACTGGGATGATATTGGCCAACCAAGTCAGATATTCAAAAACTAACAAGAAACCCGCTTCGATCTTCTTGGTGACCTCCTCCTTGATTTTCAATGTCCAATCCGGATGGATTCTGCGCAACTTCTGCTTGATGGGTCGGGCCTCGGGGTCAAGAGGGATCCGATGCTATACAATCTCAGGTTCGATTCTAAGCATGTCTTCGTAGGACCATGCGGAAACATCTTTGAAATCTTTTAATAAAGCGACTAAGCACTCGCGCTCCTCCGAAGACAACGTGGACCGGATCTGGACCAGACACAGATCCATCTCAGTACCCACATTAATAGCAATGATTTCATCGGCGCAGGGTTTTGCAAACCTCTATTCCTCTCGATTAATCAAGTTTTTCAAAACCAGAGGAATTCCTTCCTCTTTGTTTTCATTAAAATTTTGAAAATCTTGGTCAATACAATAAACAAGTGGCACAAAGAAATACTCAGAATCAGCAGCAACATTCTCATTCATAAAGTCCAGCTCATCCAGCTCTTTGGTTACAACTGACTCAAAAGCAAAAGAAAAAGAGGACCTGGACAAGACCTTGGCATCCGGGTTATCACCCCTAGGAATACTGGACTCGGACTCAGAAGAGCCAGAATCAGATTCCGACCCCACAGACTTTGTGGAATCAAATTCTAGTTCATCACCCGACTCAGAACTTGACAGGTAGCCCTCCTCTAGCTGCCAGATAAGAGATGGTGCTTCAGATGCATCCAAAATGTTGCCAAATAGGTTGACACTCGGTTGGTCCCCGATCATAGAGATAGTAATGTTATTCCCCAAGCTCTCTGAGTCAGCCGAAGGATCTGTAAGGAGACATGCCAGTGCTGCCCTAACTCCAAGCTCGTTGTTGTCCGAGTCACTTTTTATGCTTTTTTTAGCTTCCGCACTTGGCTCAACCTTTTCTTCGGCATCATTATCTTGCAAGTGCAGGTCGAAAAAGATTTCAAAGCCTGGGACACGCTGCTTATAGAATTCATCCAGGGCTAAGGAAAGTCGCAAAAGGGGAAGTCTTCACCCTCCCAAACAAAGTGGCCATTCAGCGTTTCTCAGATCGGCCTGTGAACATGCTTGTAGTGTTTCCCAGCCTGCTTGGCTCTAGCTCTGCCCGTCATCTCTTCTCTTTTTCGAACCCAATCCTCTTTGGTGGTTGTATATCCCAACCCAAAGGTATGCGGATTATGTGGCACATCGGCCAATGCTGTAACGTCTTTCCGGCCACTTCTTCCAAGCCCCATTCCAGGCACATGTTACAATTTGTTCATGACATAGATTGATTGGGCACTAACATACATGCGCTCATCTGCTGCCAAGATGATTTGTACTGCCCGGGCCTCAGCTAGAGTAAACCCTAAGAGAAAAACATCCTCCTCACCATAAACGATTTCCAGCACTGGTGTAGTTACCTCTGGCGGAGGATGGATGAATGAATTCCCAAAGACGATCACCACTCCCTTCCCGTGAGGGTACTTTAACATTTGGTGAGAGTAGAGGAGACTGCTTTCACCAGATGCAGCCAGGGTCTCCCTAGTAGTAAGTTGAAGGTGGCCGGGACATCCTGGACATGGAACTCAATATCCTACTGAGTCAGGCCCACCTGAACTCTGATTTGTACCGTGCCCATAACCTCCCTACTAGTATTATCATATGCCCAAATTACTTGGGCAGTGGGCACAAAATCTGCCGGTCTAAGGTCAACGACATAAGCTGTGTGAGAAGGACAAACATTGATTGTTGAATCGGTGTCGACCAACACCACCGGTACTCATTTGTCCTTGCACTCAACTTATATGTACAGGGGTTTGTTGTGTGCCAAGCCTTCCAGTGGCAGTTCCTTGTGAGTGAATGTTAAAGTTAGCATAGCACCCCCTGGGAAGATCAATCCCACAGGCTGTTCAGGAGTAATGTCAATGGACAGTTTGGCTTTGTCCATTGCTGATAGTATAGCCAGTCGATGCACTCAAGAAGCCGTGAGCAACCCCCAGATTGAAATGTCGGCTTGAATTTTCTTCAATTGCTTCAGTACTGCCTCTTCTTCCAACTGTTTTTCTTTCTACTTTTTGACCTCTCTGTCTTTCCCAGAGGCCTCAGCTTGGTCTCAGTGCGGTGGCTTGAAATACTGCCCATTTTTTGTCATGTGGTTAATCTCTTCCATGTACCACGTGTTGTTTGTGAGACCTTCACCTCGGTCTTTATCGGTGTGAGCCAAATGCAGGTCGTCATCATCCCACCATACACCTTCGGCAATCGACAAACAGTTGTCCAGCTTCATTTAGATCAATTTCTCATCACAAGTATCCCCCGTAGGGTGTTGAGCCATTCTAGCTTTCTGGTTGTCTTCATCCCTTTCTCTTGCAAACTGCTTTAGCGCAGCTTCCTGTTTTGTGTCCGCAGTACTCACGGCGCCCAATTCCTGAGCTAATTTATCCATACCGGTGTTCTCCGGCAATTTTTCCTTTTCATCGGCCATTCCGGCCACTACAGCATTTCCTGCTCTCGTTTCTTCCAATTTTGTTTTAGTTCCTTCCTCTTTGTCTGGCTCGTCACTAAGCCACCCATAATTGTCTGTTGATCCATTCAAATCAAACCAGTCAATCTGCGCATCTCCTTGATCTTGTTCATCATAGAACTGCAGATTGTCTAAGTCCTCCTCTAGTTCCACCAAATCATCCAATCCTTGACTGGGACCATCCTCTCCAATCACATTGACCTCCATCACAATTGGCAACACCAATTCTGGTTTGGCTTGATCAATCGGCACAATATAGGAGCACGGATCATACACATCCTTTGGCAAGTCCTCAAAGCTCTTTGGCAATGGGCTAACACTTTGCTCAAAATCGGCAATGGGCTAACACTTTGCTAAAAAACCAGCCCCCTTTCTACTGCAACTGTCACCACCACAGGTTTAGGTTGAAATGCGAACGTGTCCAGCATGCACAAATTTGTGCTTTCAGGAATGAACACCATCGGCCTTGGTAGGTGGGAAGGGTTAATATATATGCTGGGGTCGTAGGGGATGGCCAGTGTAAGGATTAGGTTTAAATGCTGAGGTGGAGGAACTTGATTGTGGGGTAGGAGAGGGTTTGTAGTTATATTTGGCTTTTGGGGTGGTGCGATCACCTTGTTGTCGATGAGGTCTTGAATCTCATGACGTAGCCTAAAGCATTGGTCGATGTTGTGACCGTGCTGCTGGTGAAACGCACAGTGCTTAGCTGGGTTGTGTTTTGGTGGAAAAGGATAAGGTAGTGGGTGTGGGTCTAATGGCTTGAGGTGTCCTTTTTTGATCAGCGCCTTCATGGCTTGGGATAAAGGAACGTAAAGTGGGGTAAAGGTCCTCTGGGATTGGGTCTAGCTGTTTGAAGTTTCTGGAGCTGTATTGGCAAAAGGATTGTCAGTCTTGGTTATGGTGATGACAACACTCACATCAGACGGCTGCGCAGCCGTGCTACCACTGGTCGTTGCATTGGAACTGTGCACAAAAGCGCTCTTGGCCTACTATTTCTCATCAGTAATCAAGCCCTGTTTCACAGTGTCTTCAATCTGAACTCCCATCTCAGGGAGCTCGGTGAACGTGAACAAGGATAGGACGATCATTTTTCTACAACAACTTCCCGTGCAGATTGCGGACTACCATTCTTATCTGATCTTTCTCAGAAGGCCGTGTGGTCATCATTGAAGCTTTGGCCCTCCACCTCGTCACGAATTCTGAAAAGCCCTCCGTTGGCTGCTGGCGCATTACTTCAAGATCACGAGTTATGACCTCGATTTGTGTGTTATAAAAGTACTGTGCAATGAAGACCTCAGCCATTTCCTCCCAGCTCTGCTTCACAGAATCCTCTAGCTTTGCATACCAGATAGTCGCTATTTCTGACAGGGACCAGCCAAAGAGTGAGAGCTTCTATAATTTGGTCAAGCCCATCAGCCGCAGAATGTCTGAAAATAAGCGAATGTGAACTATGGGGTCTCTAGAGCCATCGAACCAATCAATGTGTGGCATTTTGAACTAGTCTGGCAATGTCACCATAGAGTCGGTATACCCCTCTTCTATATCGGGAATAAAGTTCACACCCTGCGCTCTCTTGAAGAGCTTTTCCAACTTGTTGACTTTAAGCACAGTTGGGTCAACTTCAAACTCGAATGGAGCCTCAGTTTGATACACAGGTGCTTTGGATGCTTGTAGTGGGATTGGCTCTGTTGGATTGCCCTGATTCTTAGCCTGGGCATTAGCAGTATGGATTGTGGTTGCAGGTGCTGGGATGCCCGTAGGGGGTATATGAGATGCAGAAGCCACTGCCGGCTGTGGTTGTTATTGTTGCAGCCTGTTTATTACCTCTGCCTGACGTGCTATGACCTCGGCCTGATGAGCAGCGTCTTGTTGCATGATTTCAACTGTTTGTTGGAGGTGGTGGATTAGGTCCTCCATGCTAATTGGGGGATATTGTGACATCGGAATTGGCGAGTGATCTCGTACTGGACTGGATGTAGAAGACTGAGTCTGACTAGATACAAGTGAAGTGAATGGTGATTGCTAGGCTGGTGAATTGTGCCTAACCCTCCTTCCTCTAGTAATCGGTGGGAGTGAAGCAAACACACGTTGTCCCCTAACAAGATCTCCGGATCTGTACAGCCTCCTGACATGGGTCCAGAGTGCTTGGGGGATATCCAAACTGTTCGAAGCTATGGTGTTATACTACCTAGCAAAAAGAAATAAAGAAAAAGGAAAGCAAAAATCAAAAACTGAACAGCACCTCAGCTCAGATGTTAACAACACACAGATGTAATCAAAGTTATAGGACTAGACTTGTGGGGGCTGAGAAGAGGGAGTCGTAGAGATTCCGGATAGTCGAATCTCGGAGAGTCGAGATTCGAAGCACTCGGCAATTGGCTCGCAAGCTCAAATCTAGCCCTATTCGGCCAAATGACCAATTAGGCAAGGGGCCGAGTGAAGTTCGATCTATTATAAAATGCGCCGAATATGAGTTGGAAATGGACCGAATCCTGAGGCCCATGGAAGAAAAGATATAAATAGAAGAACATCAGCCAGAAAGAGGTACGTGAGAATTATTGTGCTTAACTTAGAATACAAGCATTCTTGAGTGTGGATTCTAACTTGTCCGTCGGAGTGCTAATTCCGGCACCCCCGACCGGAGTGTTTATTCCTTTTCAGGTGACCAGAAAAGAATCACGAGCGTTCTCCAAGATCAGAAGAGTATTTCCGAACCACATCTCCACAATTGGCGCCGTCTGTGGGAATACTTAAGCACATCCATGGCGAGCATGACGAAAGATCTTCCGACAGTCACTGTTGACCCTATACCGCAAGATGAAACCACTCCAACAAACATGCTTGGAACAGAGACTATCGCCGCAAGACGTGCCTTGAATTTCGCCTCATCCTCGACTTCGGAGCATGAAGCAATGCAAGCCATCCTGCAACAAGCAAAGAAAAACGAACAGAGATTGGCGAGCATGATCTCAAAGAGAGGACATCTCCGTCAGGATTTGGCCTTGGAGGTGGCGAAGTCCAAACAATCAGCATACGAAGGCCCGGGACGACCCGTGAGGGCAGCTGCTCGACGTTCTCGAGCCCGACAACAAGATACTGATAACAACTCTGACTCATTATCCTCGGAGCCCAAGAAGAAGGGACGATCTGAAATTTCCAGTTCTTCTGAAGAGAGTCCCCGTACAAGGCATAAATGAAGAAGGAACAACTCGGATGACGGTCAACACGATCCTTTTGTACGACGGATTGCAAAGGCAGTGCTACCCAAGAAATTCAAAGCACCGTCATTCACCTTGTACGACGGTAAATTGGCACAAGATGGCCGGCTATAATGGTACGCCCGAAAAGGCAACCCAACCAAAGCAATAGCCTTGACACAGGATTCACATGTGCCTTGCGTGATCCACATGATATACAGCCTGCCAATGTCATCAGCGGTACACGCGATTCAGTCGAGGTCTAACCCTCAAGAGCAACTTACTCCGGCTAAACGGCCCCATGAAACCGAGGTTATCACTTTTGATGATTCGGATTTGGCCGGAGTAACACCGCCCCACATTGACCCCTTGGTAATTAAGTTACACATAAACCGATTCACAGTTCAGCGCGCCCTCATTGATCCGGGGAGCACATCGGAGATTATGTACTATAAGACATTCGTCAAACTCGGCTTCTCCGAATCGGATCTCTCTCTGGCCCCTTATCCACTATTCGGCTTCAATGCCAATTCAGAGTACCCGTTGGAGAAAATCAGACTTCCCGTTTGAGCGGGCTCCCGAACAGTGGATGTGGGATTCTTGGTCGTCAAGCTGCCATCGCCGTATAATCTCATCATGGGGCGATCCTGGTTGCATACTATGCGAGCTGTGCCCAGCACCTATCATCAGCTGCTCCGCTTCCCTACAGAACGCGGTATTGAGCAAATCCGAGGCTCCCAGAAATCGGCACAAGCATGTTATCTCATCGCTGAGAAAACGCCAAAGGAACTACAGGTGAATTCCATTGAGTTGTCGGATCGAGAAAGCCTCGACGATGTCGGGTGGCTCCCAAATAAAAAGGCAACGGAAGACTTGGAACGAGTTCAAATCGATGGAAGCCCAGACAAGTTCTTCATGGTCGGCGCCTCCTTGAATCAGACCGACAGACAGCAGCTAGTATCTTTCCTGCTCAGCAACCTCGATGTCTTTGCATGGACTCCATACGAGATGTCGGGTATAGATCCGTCAGTTTTACAACACCATTTGAATGTCGATCCTAAGTGCAAGCCGATCATCCAGAAAAGTCGGCGGTCAGCCACAGAGCACACTGTTGCCGTTGTTGAGGAGGTTGACAGGCTACTTGACGCCGGAGCAGTTAGGGAGGTGACCTACCCTACATGGCTCTCTAATACAGTGGTGGTCAAGAAGAAAAATGGGACTTGGCGAGTATGCGTCGACTTCACGGACCTAAACAAAGCCTGCCCAAAGGATTGTTTTACTCTTCCCAGAATAGACCAGCTTGTAGATGCTACGGCATGCCATCAGCGTATGAGCTTCCTTGATGCCTATAGAGGTTATCATCAAATCGCTATGCATCCGGAGGATCAAGAGAAAACTGCATTCCTTACCTCAAGAGGAACCTATTGCTATAAGGTAATGCCTTTTGGCTTGAAGAATGTAGGGGCAACCTACCAGAGATTGGTCACCACCATGTTCAAGGAGAAACTCGACAAAACTATGGAAGTGTACATTGACGATATGGTGGTTAAATCCAAAGAAGAGCAGAATCATATAGTCGATCTTGAAGAGACATTCGGCATCCTACGCAAATATGGAATGAAGTTGAATGCTTCCAAATGTGCGTTTGGTATCGGCTCTGGCAAATTCTTGGGCTACATTGTCAATCACAGAGGAATCGAAGCCAACCCAAGGCAAATCACAGCAATCCTGGAACTCGGCTCCCCTCGTTCAGTAAAGGAGGTTCAAAAGTTGATGGGGATGGCTGCCGCACTCAACAGGTTTATCAGCCGGTCCACAGATCACCGCCGACAATTCTTTCATACATTACGGCAGGGCAAGGCCTTTGAATGGTCCGCTGAGTGCGAAGCCTCTTTCAACGGCCTGAAGACCTACCTCCGCTCATTACCACTCCTAACAACACCCTCTGCTGGCGACCCGCTCATTTTGTACCTGACAGTTTCTGACTGAGCCGTCAGCGTCGTATTGATAGAGGAAGAGATGGGGGAGCAGCGGCCAGTTTATTATGTGAGCAAGGCGATGGTTGACGCCGAAACACGCTACCTTCTGCTGGAAAAGCTCATCCTAGCCCTAGTTATGGCAGCAAGGAAGCTCATGATTACTTCCAGGGGCATAGCATTAGGGTGCTAATAGATTTTCCCCTCCGATTAGTACTACACAGTGCGGAAGCATCTGGACGTGTTTCAAAGTGGGCTTTGGAACTTAGCCAGCACGATATTCAATTTTTACCCAGAACCTCAATCAAGGGACAGGTGCTTGCCGACTTTATCGCCGAATTCACAGGGGGCCTTGC
>NW_021025241.1:67620-95579 GCF_004153795.1 Camellia sinensis
GTGATGATGATGATGATGACGAGGAGTCAGAGGCGGAGGCAGGGTCATCGGAGGAGGAGACCGGAGGCGGTTCTAGCTCGGGCTCTGACGACGATGCTGATGATGCTCCTGGACCCTCGTCCAGGAAGAGGACCAGGACAGACTGATAGCCTTTGGAGGTGCCTCTCTGCCTTCTCAGCGCACTGGTGGACGTCCGAGACATCCTGCATTACGATTGGGGTGGCGCCGCTCTGGCCACTCTCTACGGGTACATGAGCTCAGCTTCTCGCGGCAGCGGCCAGTTGCTCAGAGGCTACTGGCGGGCTTGGGAGGTACATTTCTTCTCCGCTTTTCATTTCTGCCCTATATTTTCTGTACTCTATACACTGTACACATGGCACACACATACATTCTGCTTTACACTGACTGTACACTGTACACAATACACTGCACAACACACGGCTCTGTCATTTCTGCTTTATTCTGTATTCTGCTTTATCTGATAAATGTACTGGTATTTATCTTGCAGTTGTGGGTTTACGCCTACTTTCCTAGGCTTGCTCCCGCACCAGTCACGGAGACTCCTCTGGTCATCCCCTTTTCACGTCGCTTTGACGGGAGATGCACTCGGAGGCCACAAGAGACATTCAGCTTCTTCCGCCGTTACTTTGACACCATCACCCCCGCCGAGGTATGTTTTACTTGCAGTTCATTTAAGCTTCGCTTTTCCACTGCATATTTCAAAAATAGTAGATAACAAACTGCATGTCACTTTCAGATCACGTGGCAGCCTTGCGCTCCATTGCCGGCGGCGATGCGGGACCAGTTTGCCGGTGCTGAGGACACCTCGCGTTTTCGGATCTTGCTGGAGGGCCCGGTCTGTCGGGCTTGGTACCTGGGTGAGCGTTTCCTACGCCAGACCCTAGGGTTACCGGAGCAGATAGTTCCGGTTTACCCTCCTGCGGACGAGGGAGACCGAGAGGCTCACCACCGAGCAAATGGCTGATTACACTATCGGCTGGGAGGCGACCCGCTTTAGAGGCATCAGCGACTACCGGGAGTACGTGCAGACGTACCTTATGCGACCTCTGAGCGGCGGCCGTCGAGCGGAGGGTGCCAGGCTCGTGGCGCCAGCGGTTGGGGCAGGAGCGGGAGCTAGAGCAGGGGCTTTGATGAGGGCTCGAGTCCGTGGCAGGGGCGGAGTTCAAGGAGGACGGGGGGCTGGCTGGCCCGCCCTGCCTGCTGCACTGACTTTCCGAGGACAGGGTGGGGCGACCTATCAGATCCCCTTCGCCCCTCCGCCAGCTGATCATGAGTTCGTCGGTGTCCCCGACTTGCCTCCAGTATGTATTACTGCATTTTTGTACAGTCATTTCATTTCAGTTTATTTGATATTCCATAGAATATTGATGCATCTGATACTTTTGCAGGCTTCTTCTGAGTATACCCGACAGTCATTGGAGATGAATGCCTCCATGATGGGGATGCTTCAGCGGACTTTTGATCTCCTGGCCCTCTACAGCATTCTGGTATGTTCTTTTGACACTTGCCTCAAACCATTCATATACTGCTTCACACAATCTGATGCACGACACAACACCTGATACACTGATCTCACAGTATCTGATACACTGCATACACTGCATTCTGCACTGTACTCCATACTGATAAACTGCTCACAGCATTCACACACTATACTCATACACTGCATTCTGCACTGATAAACTGCTCACGGCATTCTCACACTGTACTCATACACTGCATTCTGCATTGATGAACCGTCCACGGTATACTGATGCATTTCCCTTTTATGTACTTTTTCAGCCACCTTTCCAGATTCCCATGGCAGGGGGTGCTCCAGCTGAACCTTCCGTCCCGGCTCGAGGGAGAGATGAGGAGGGTAGAGCATTCCCCCGCACGAAGGTGGGGCACACTCATATCAGGAGTAGCTCGCGAGCTCCAGTCCCGGATGATGATGATGACGAGGAGTCAGAGGCGGAGGCAGAGGCGGAGTCAGAGTCATCAGAGGAGGAGACCGGAGGCGGCACTAGCTCGGGCTCTGACGACGATGCTGATAATGCTCCTGGACCTTCGTCCAGGAAGAGGACTAGGACAGACTGATGGCCCCCCGGAGTGCTCGTCATGGATACAGATTTTGTTATTTTTCTTCTTTCTTGTACTTTTCCTTTTTGTTGGTAGTTAGAATACCTTGTACTGCCGCAGGCAGGTTTTTGTTTCCAAAACTCGTGTATTTGAAAAGATGATGAAATGAAACATGCTTTTTATCTGAAAAGTGTTTACATCCGTATATCTTTACGTTTCATACTTTGCATCGCATCACACCATATTACATCTCAATGTAAATGAAATTGATTGGTTGTCTGAAAATTGAACACTTGCACTGTAATAATCAGATAACTAAACAGCCAACAGCAAAATAGCCCAAGCAACCCACTGCCTAATTCTGGACACTCAGCCCTTACTCTGCCGGGGATTAATCTTCATACAGCCCATAACACAGCATTCGGTTCATTCTGCACATAGCAAATCCCGAACAAACAGCCCAATCTAACAAGACGGACTACGGGGGTGAAACCAGCTGGAGTTGAAACACAATCGAATGTAGAGAATGGCACCACATTCTGAGCATAAACGATTTTTGAAATTAAATAAGGGTTTTTCAAACCGGGGTATCGAGCCTACAACTGAACACAGTGGGGAGGACTCAAACAAAAAGGGTACACGACCTAAACACAACGAGACACGCTCGGGAGAGTCCCAAAACAAAGGTTGAGGTAAACAAAACAAAAGACACGACATACAGATGTGTTAACAAAGACGGGGGACCTCAAATCACGAGGAGCCAGTTTCTCTGGGCATTGTTTCCCACCCTTTTCTCATTTGTGATTCTCACATCACTCTGGCACTCAAGCTCGGTTTTTCCCTCAAAAACCCTTTTTCTTACTTTTCTCTCCACTTACTCCTCTCTATTCTTTACTCTCTCATTTTTCGTCCCTCCCCAGGGGGATATATGAATGAATAGGAAGGTGTGGGTTCATGCCCGATGCCGTTAGCTCACAGCTATTTCTTCTGGTGGGTAGGGTGCCCTCCTGGCAAGTACGTCGATGACGGGGGAAAGACAGAACATCTGACCCAACTGTGCCCCTGGTTCATCACTTTGACCATTTTTTTTTGGTTTTCTACTAAAACAGTTTTGATCAAAATGAGAGTCGGATTAACGTACTTGTTCGATTCTTGATTTGAAAGCCATGCAAGTCAGGCTGTGAGCACTGAAAATTTTCTTTTTTGGGTCCAAGAAAATGGTCCAGTTTTGGAAAACGAAATAGTTTTCGAGAAAATAGTCAACTTCAGTAAAAATTTTCAAAAACTATTTTTGCAAACGGCTGATGCCCAACGAGCATGGAACTTACTCTTTGAGATGCGCGACCTCGGATCGGAGGCAATGGAAAATTGCCCCTAGCTTGAAGGGGGGTGGATGGCAACGGAAAGTTGCCCCTGGTTTGAATGGCGTCTTGTGACGTCTCGTGGCAACGGAAAGTTGCCCCTGGTTTGGATGGTGCCGCAGCAGTCTGCAAACAGTCTTCATCGGTGGTGGTCGAACTCTTGGACACAGAGATGACGAAGACGGTTATAACAGATATATGGACACAATCACCTTAGAAGGCGTTGGCGACCGGACTTTGGGATGAAATTGGAACCATTACATGGACCGAGACGCTATGAAAGCGTTGGGGGTTGGACTTCATGATGAAGTTGCCTACGTATCCCAAACATGGGAATCAAGCCTTACGTAGTTCCGGTTAAGGTACACTCGGGTATTTTAACCTTCACTTTTCAGGCTCTAACTTTTGCCAAGGTGCCCGATGCGGGTTTTCGACCTTGTGAGCTTCTTCTTATTTTCTTTTGTTCATTTCTTTTTCTTTTCTTTTTCGCATTTTTTCTTTTCTTTTCTCTTCTCTTTTTGTATACTTTCTTTCTTTTCTTTTCTTTTCTTTTTGTATTTTTCTCTTGCTCTAACTTTTGCCTGGGTCGCCCTTCCGGGTTTTCGGCCCAGCGAGCCTCTCAAAGGGTAAAAGTGTAGCAAGTCTATGTCAAATGGTTTTTGAAATTGAAGCCTCTCTGTGTCTAGGAGAACGGCTGTTGCAATGATTTGCAGAAAAATCCATCCCAGCTGCTCCACGAGCTTCTTCTGGCGAGATCTACTCCTTCTGATTCGGCTTTGGTGCCTCTTGCTCGAGGGCTACTTCTAATCTGGCCATACAGACCTTACATGGCGTTTGACCGTTGAACTTTCTGAACGGGTTCAAGGTTCGAGACGGACGGGTTGAATCTTTCTTGAGGCTGAGAGCGATCCTAGGCTGCGCAATCTCAAGAGCGATTCCACACAGGTCTTCACAGGGCCGCGCGAAACATTTGTTTTTGAAAGTTTTTAAGAAAGCGACAAATCGCTCGTGCCGAAGATAGTGTGGAACCAATCTGGATTAAGCCAGGGTCCTTCCCAGTACTCACGCCGACAAGCATGGTTTCATTCATTAAAAAAAACTTAGCACGCCTCTCTTTCTCTCAGAATGATCGAAATTTTGCAAAACCCGAGGAATTCCTTCCTCTTCGTTTTTATCACCGCAGTGTTCAAAAAGGGTTTTTGAAAAAACTTAGGTTAATGCAATGAGCTTGGCGTGCAGAAGAGCAGGCGAGATGTACTGTCAGCCCATTCAAGTCTTCTGGCACAATTTACTTATACTGGAAGCAAGCGTGAAAACGAGATAGCCACAGCTGTTTCATTCAGATCTGTTGGTATAACTGGCCCCTCGGCGGAAACAGACTAAAAAAAAATGAGTAATTACAAAACAAAATGGTGTTCGGGGCAACAACCCTGGAATCACCCGGTATTCTATACAAAGGGGACTGACTCGATACAACAAGACAGACCCGTAAGCAAAAAAGACTGACTTAAAACAAGGAGACAGACTCAAAACAAAAGACTGACTCGATACCCAAGCCAGAATTTACAAAACTCGATTTCACCGATGTTCAAAATGCGTGCCAGACGCTACATCCAAAATATGCCGAATGCCGCCCGCAGGTGGTTCACTTCACATACTCGTAGTATCTGTGTCCTCAAAATCCAGTAACTGGGTGGTAACGGACTTGGCTGAGGTGGGCGGGACGATAACCTCGTTGTCAATTAAATCTTGCACCTTATGACGGAGGCGAAAGCAATTGTCGGTAGCATGACCTGTCTGCTGGTGGTACGCACAGTACAAAGCAGCGTCATGCGTGGCAGGGAGATTCTTCGGGAGAGGACGAGGCTCCAAGGGTTTAAGGTGCCCCCTCTCGGCAAGGATCTGAAGTGCCTTGGACAGAGGCATGTAGAGAGCATGAAAGGCCCTGCGCCCCCGGGGTAGGTACTTTGGAGTCTGAGCGCTCTTACTGGCCGCACAAGCAAAAGGGTCGGCAGGCGCCACCTTGGCTTTCTGATCTTTCCCGGGTGCAGGGGCGGGAATAGGAGGAACTATTCTGGCATGACGGGGCCCATCCCGATTTTCCGACTGACTCGAACTACCCTCAGGCGGAGTGGGGAAAGCATCCTCCACAGTTTTTGCCACAACTGCGGTTATCTGTTGTTTGTTCATCCCCCCGACTTTCAAAGCCTCGACTGCCCACAACAGTTGTTCGATGGGATCGGCGTCTATCTTTGCTTTGTCTTTTCCTCTGGCCTCAGCCTGATCGAGGGTTCGGGTTGATGTTGGCATGTCATAGCTGGAGGTCATCTCCGGTTGGCTAAGTTCGATCACAATTCGCCCCAACAGCGGGGGCTCCTGGGGTACAAAACTCCCGGCATATGGTGCGACTGGAGGTGAAGCTGACATTCCGTAGGCGAGGTCCGCCACAGACCTCTGGAGATCACCTATCATCCCCATTAGTTCAAAGGTGGTGGGCTCACGAGCCTGATACAACTGGGGGGCCCAGACCAGGTGTACAACAGGCGACCTGGGTGGGTGTGGCATATCAATGTTGGTCTCACTTTGCAAAGCGATCCCTTGATCTAATGCAGTCGTCATAACCACGAACTCTTCTGAATTCTGTGTCGTCATAGGTCCTGCCTCAGCAAGGGGGAACACTAGCTATTCTGTATCAACTCTCCGACTCTCTGAACTGAAAGGAAAAACAAACAGCATTTCAGCCCAAACTGATCAAATACAGGTGTAGCCGAACAACTGCACTCCACTACTGATCACTGTTCCTCAGAATCACTGTCCCCAAAACTGAACTGATACCCACAGATATGACTGATTCCCAACAACACTGATACTGGTACTCTCGGGCCCGATATTCAAACTTGCAAACTGATATGTACTTCCCTGTAGAGATACACTCTAAAAGCACATAGCAAGTAAAGAGAGCAAAAACACCCCTATATTGCGGCAGGGTTTCCCTGTCCTATTTTGTCAGGAGCTAGGGTTTCACTATGCACGCAGCAGTTTTCAAACAACCTAACATCGGGTAAGCAGCCTGTCCTAACTTGGAATGGTCACTATGGATCCGAATATGCACTAGGTCGAATAGGCGAAAAGGGTGCCCCGGTAAAACCGGGGTTTGTGTTCCCATGCTGTCAGAGCCCATAACCGGTCAGCCTTATGGTCATGCCTTGACAAGACATGCCTCCGGCAAACCGTTCAGGAATGGCAGATGGCAAACACTGTGTTCCAAAGCGCACCAATGCACATCCAATGCAAAGAGACACATAAATGGAATCAAAACAGGATATCACGAGTTCGAGTCAAGCTCTCTAAATCCCCAGCAGAGTCGCCAGAAACTGTAGACGCGCCCGCGTGGGACCTCATGCTACAGTTCGGACTCTCGATTTGTGTCACGGTTCCTAATCTGAACCAAAGAGTCCGACTCTGGCAAATTGTTTTGAGAAAAATAGATTTTGAAAAGAAGTGCCAAACATGGACTGCTCTGCCAGATATAGAGTCGCCACCTAAATATTTTTTAATGGGGAAATTTAGGAAACCCTGACTCGGTGCCGAAGGCCACATGTCCGTCATCATCGGAGTTGTCTCGGCTCGGGAGCTTAGGTACGATCGGGGAAGGTCAGCTATGAGCACCCCCTTTCGCCCGGTCCGAAGACCGGCCTCTACTAACCGTGATATCTGATTTTGAAAACGTTATATGTTCTTAATCTGGTTATTAGCCTAGAAATACTATGTTATGCGCACAGCAAACAAGTATAGACTAGATTGCCTAATTTGGAAATAAGCATTGCATATCCGTTTGTTTTGAAAAGTGCTTTGGAATTTGCTACCCGCAAGTAGACTAAAACACGGATTTCAACGAGTTTTTCCAACTCAAACAACCCAACCTTCATCCACAGGCATTCAAACAATTTAACACGTAAACATCTAGCCACATGGTAAGCATGCTGTCATGGCAACACTCACACGCATGCAAGATGCTAAAGCAGGAAAATACTTACATAGTACTCCGTGCCAAGACAATAAACTAGTTAGCAAACATGCATGTCCTAGCTCATGTTAAATTGCCTAATGCAACACATACAGGATGTAATCGAAGTGGGCTCGGCTAACCTAAGCATGGCATATGAAATGCGATCAATTGATGCACGTATTCAATTTAGAATTGAAGCACAAATGCAGTTAGCGTGATGCACCGAGCCCAATGCATGCAATACAAATGCATGGATGCACGCATGCACAGCATAAGGTATGCTAAATCAAACGTGTTCTATTACTAACCATCAAAGCAGGTAAGTAAAAGGGAAGAAAGAAGTGGGGATTGGAAGACATACACACCACTCACACACACTTATTACAGATTTGCCCTCGCTCGGAGGGACCAAATAAATAATACAAATTAATTAACTACGCAAGCTAATTAAATATTACAAATTGCCTAATCAACTAAGCAAATTAACCAATCTAGGAAAAGCAATAAACCGCCTCGGGAGGAGAGCCAGATGCAATGCATGCTCGGTCCTGCTCGGAAGTACACCGCCATGCATAGGCTGCCTCTGTTTTCCTTCCTTTACTCCTCTGGAGGCTGCCAAAACCTCAGGATTGCATCCTTGGACATTGGGGATCACCACCGGCTGAGTGGAATGCCTACCGATAGTGTCATGTGGTCACCGGCACAAAAGGAATCCATCGGCTGGTTATTCACTGCCGGTCGGCAATCCATACTGCCGATCGGCAAATGATGCCTGCAGAACCTGCAACTCACAGCAGCAGAGGACAGAACTTGCATGGCAATACAATTCAAGCATATATGCACCAATCATGTCCCCTTATCATGGTAATGACTCAAAGGGGCCTGTGTCTCGATTCTCAGACCACCAATCACGCATTTCCATGCATGAGTTGTGTGCTTCAAAGGTGTCGACTTTGGTTGATAATGGATTATCTTCTTTAATTATGTTTCGAAGATAATTTGTTCATCTATTTGGTGAGGTCTTTCCTCTTGTTTATTTGTGATTATTTGGAATTCATCTAAGGGTGGTTTATGAGACCATTCGTGTCTCGTTTGTAATCATTTGAAAACTCTTGGTTGATAGTGGAATTGGATTTCGGTCCCGTGGACATACCTCACATTGAGGGAACCACATAAAAATTCTTGTGAAATTGATTTAATTTTTCCGCATTAGTTTTATATTCTTCGATTGATTTACTTGTGGCAAATCATCTATTTTCCCTAACAACTGGTATCAAAGCTTACTTTTTATTTGGGTGCATTTATTTGTATAAATCAATGGAGGGAAATGTGGGTCGTATGACTAGTTTCAGTGGAAGCAATTAGGTCACTTGAAAAACGAAAATAGAGGACCTACTATTTTATAAAGATTTGTATAGACCCATTGAGGGTGATAGTGACAAACTCGAGGGTATGAAAGATGATAAATGGAAAAGGCTTAATCGAAAATTCGTTGGTGTTATCCGTCTATGGATTGATGATAATGTGTTTCATCATGTTACTACCGAAACTTCAGCACATGATTTATGGGGGAGGGAGGGAAATTAGGTCTTTATGATAGAAAATCTATCACAAATAAAGTTTTTTTTTTTTCCGAAAGTTAGTTAATTTAAAATATAAAGAGGGCAGCTCTATTCCAGAACATTTAAATGAAATGAAGAGTATTGTTAATCAATTTGCTTCTATGAAAATTATTTTTGATGATGAGTTGCTGTCATGGCCCGTACCGGCCCCCATGGGTTAAAGACATAATCGGCCAGTAATCACGAGATTACCTATGACCTCAAACCAAATCAGATATATCTTAACAGAGTTAAGGGGCCAAACGGAAGCAATTTCAAACATTTGTCCATAGAGCTGTGCTTACATGGCACGTCATAACATTATACAAAAGTATTCGTTAATAACTCACATAAAAAAGGAAGTCAACTTATATACTTTACATAACAGGATCATTCAAGTCTTAGTCAGCCTAACCAAAACTTATTTACATCCGCAATCCAAAGTTCTCGCCAACATGACAAAATATAACAATATGGCAAAAGGGCGACAACAAGTCTCGTACGTGAGACGTATGGGCTGACTCTTCAAAACCTTGACTGAATCACACAAACTTCCTGAGGCTGGGTTTGGACCTCCCTTGGCTCACCTATAGACACATGAATGAGCGTGAGCGAAAGCCTAGTGAATAATATCAAATAAAGAAGGTACACGAACAGTATTTAAAAAAACATACATCAAACGGCCTTGGGCCCAATTCATATTTCTATCTAGTATATATGTACATTTATAAGTCAAGTGACTGCGGTTCCAAACACATCATACGGCCTCGGGCCCAATTCATTCATATCCGACGGCCTTTGGCCCAATCGTCCCTGTCCGACGGCCTTTGGCCCATTCATTCATGTCAGACGGCCTTTGGCCCATTCATTTGTGTCAAACGGCCTTTAGCCCATTCATTCATGTCATACAGCCTCTGGCCCATTCATTCATGTGTGTCAGACGGCCTTCGGCCCAGTCGATTGTATTCAACGGCCTTTCAATCATACGGCATAATAAATATTTGTCCCCAATTCAATGTAACAAACTTGTAAGACTTACATAGAAGTAAGCAATTGGACAAATAACATACTTCATATATCTTTATTAAGATATTACTCATAGTGTTCTGCTGGTGGATTCACCCTTGAGCTCGACCCTACACATTACATGACACATATGGGTCACAAACAATCCAATTCGTTCTTAATTCATACATCCCTCTTAGCCTTCTTTCTTATTCTTTTAATTCATTCATAATGCTCAATGCATGCCTAAGAGTGCTTAGAAGTGAAAGAGAATAGAAAATGAAACACAGAACAACTTTACAAATTTTCTGAAACAAGGGTCCCTACTCGACCATGGACTTTCCCGCTCGAGCGGACCCATTAGGTCTGCAAAAGTGCTGGTTGCCTCATTTTTACGCTCGAGCGTGAAGTCGGGCGCTCGAGCTGGAAGTCACTCTACATAGCTCCCTGCTCAAGCGTGAACTTCCCCACTCGATCGGACACCTATATCTGCAAAACTTCTAGGAGCTCATATTTCCCGCTCGAGCGGCGGTTCCCCCGCTCGAGCGGACTTCATGAATTCTGGGTTTTCCAGAACTATTCTTGAGCTTCAAACATGCACTCAAGTTGGTTTTTCTTGCATTTTACAGCCCATATTTCTCATATACATATACTAACATGATACAAACACCAAATTACAACATTAAGAAGCTCAAATCCCATGAACCAAATACATGCATGCTCCAAATTACACCAAACCCCCTTCCACATAACAAATTCAAGCATTCAAAACTCATATTCTCATGATTTGTACATGCATGTGAGATATAACTTCCATTTTCAACTTAAATGGTGCAAATGGTGATCACAAGCATGAACTTTAACCAAAATTCTACATGGATCATACTTTTCATGCTCAACTATACAAATTCCTGGCAATTATACACATGTATGCATTCCATGACTTCAAACTCATCAAATACAACACAATTCTTGTTCTCGACCACCATTCAACTTTGAATTCACAAACTTACAATATTAAACTCATGAATTCATAACCAATTACTCACCTAGAAGCTCAATCTTCCCAATTTATGGTCAAATCTTGAGTTAGTCTTCAAATTACTCAAGTTCCTTGCTGAAATCTTCCATTTCCTTCACCCTCTCTCTCTTTAGTCAACCCTCTCTCTCTCTCTAAAGTATAAAATCTGATTTTGAGCTCAACAAATGAGTATAAGTGCACATTGGTCCCCCTTTTAAAGAGCCCCCATAATTACAATTACTTAATACTAATTAATTGAGCATCATTAAATTAATTTAATCTAATTAATCTGATCCGAATCAATTTTCAATTAAGTTTCACCGTAGGCTCTAAAAATTACGCCGTTGACAATGGCGTAGTCAATTTCGGTTCCTGTGGCCGATAAGGCCTTCAATTTTCAGTTTACAACAGTAAGTTGAACAGATATTACTACGGTGAATAGATAGAAATTCAAAACCACATATATTCATATAAATGGCACACAAATTCATATCAAACACATTATCACAATCATAATTAAGATTAATTAGCGTAATACGGAGCAGGATTATCACAGTCTTCCCCCCTTTAGGAAGTTTGGTCCTCCAAACTTATTTTACCTTCGTCGGGAAACAAATGTGGATAGCGTAGTCGTATTTCATCTTCTTTTTCCCATGTGGCATCCGTCCCATAGTGTTCTTTCCATTCCACTTTCACCATTGGGATGGACTTGCTCCTCAATTGTTTCACTTGCTGGTCATTAATTCGTTCCGGCCATTCGACATACTCCATATTTTCATCAAGAGCTACCCGGTGTTAATCAATCACATGAAACGGATCTCGAAGATAACCCCTCAACATTGATACATGAAACACATTATGGATTTGTTCGAATCCCGGTGGCAAAGCGACTCGATAAGCAACTGGACCAAGTCTTTCCAGAATTTGAAACCGCCTAATGTAACGAGGCAACAACTTGCCCTTCTTTCCGAACCTGAATTGGCCTTTCATCGGAGTCACACGGATAAACACATGGTCACCAACCTCATACTCGAGAGGTCTTCTTCGAACATCTACATAATTCTTTTGTCGATCCTGAGCTGTTTTGAGCCTTTGCTGAATAGTTTTAATTTTCTCGGAAGTGTCTTGCACAATTTCAGGCCCAAGTAAAGCTCTATCCCTAACTTCTGTCCAACAAATTGGTGATCTACACCTTCTACCATACAAAGCCTTGTATGGTACCATATCGATGCTGGAGTTGAAGCTGTTATTGTATGCAAACTCCGCTAGTGGCAAATAGTCTTCCCAACTCCCCTAAAAATCCAAGGCACACATCCTTAGCATATCCTCCAAAATCTGTATTGTTCGTTCTGATTTTCCATCTGTCTGTGGGTGGAATGCGGTACTAAACTTCAATTCCGTCCCCGTAGCCCTTTGCAAACTCTTCCACAATCTAGATACAAATTTCAGATCTCTATCCGACACAATAGATACTGGGACTCCGTGTAAACGAACAATCTCATCAACATATATAGTAGCCAGTCTATAAGCATCAAATGTAGTTCTAACAGGTAGAAAATGTACAGATTTAGTCAGTCTATCAACTACAACCCAAATAGAATCCATACCTCGAGAAGTTCGAGGTAGACCAACGACAAAGTCCATAGTCACATGTTTCCACTTCCATTCTGGAATAGAGAGAGGTTGAAGTAGATCGCCTGGTTTTTGATGTTCAGCTTTTACTTGCTGACATTGAAGGCACTTGGACACATATTCCGCAATTTCTTTCTTTATTTTAGGCCACCAATAACTTTGTTTCAAATCCCGATACATTTTGTTATTACCTGGATGCATAGCAAATACTAACCTGTGGGCTTCATCTAGAACTCTTTTCCTTAGTTCCGGAATATCTGGGACACACATTCGGTTCTGAAATCTCAACACTTCGCCTTCAATACTGAATTCTGCTTGAGGAAATTCATCAATTATTTTCTTGAGGAATTCATCATCTTTTTGTTTCTGTTTAATCTCATCAATGATTGTCGGTTCGGCTGAAATAGCGGCTATCAATCCGCCATGTACACACAATATCACTTCAATTTCAGACTTCTCAAAATCTTGCAAGATCTCTTTCTGTTCAGTAAGCAAACAAGCCATACTCCCCGTTGATTTTCTGCTCAAGGCGTCAGTAACTGTATTAGCTTTCCCGAGATGGTACTGAATCTCAAGATCATAGTCTTTTATCAGTTCAAGCTATCTCCTCTGTCGCATGTTCAACTCCTTCCGGGTAAAGAAGTATTTTAGACTTTTCTGATCTATGTAGATTTCACACTTTGCCCTATATAAATAATGCCGCTAGATTTTCAAAGCAAACACAACTGCGGCCAATTCTAAATCATGTGTTGGGTAGTTCTTCTCATGTGGCCTCAACTGCCGGGAGGCATAGGCAATTACTCTTCTATTCTACATTAGTACACAACCCAAACCTTTATAAGATGCATCACTAAAAATCACAAAGTTTTCCGTACCTGATGGTAGTGTCAAAACTAGTGCAGTGGTCAATCTTGTTTTCAGTTCATGAAATGCAGATTCCCTTTCATCATTCCATTCAAATGGTTGCCCTTTGCATGTCAGTTGGGTAAGAGGAACAACTATTTTTGAAAAGTCTTTCACAAACGTCCTGTAGTACCCAACTAGGCCCATAAAACTGCAGACCTCCGTCACATTTGTCGGTGTAGGCCAATTCACAATTGCCTCTATTTTTTGTGGGTCCACTAAAATTCTCTCTTTGTTGATCACATGCCCTAAAAAGGTTACTTCATCCAACCAAAATTCACATTTCTTTAGTTTGGCAAATAATTTCTTTTCTCTAAGTGTTTGCAAAACGGTCCTCAGATGTTGTTCACGTTCAAGTCTATTCTTCTAGTATATCAAAATGTCATCAATAAAAACCACAACAAATTCATCAAGGTAGGTTTTAAAAATTCGGTTCATTAGGTCGATAAACGCTGCCGGAGCATTAGTTACCCCAAATGGCATAACAAGAAATTCATAATGGCCATACCTTGTTCGAAACGCAGTTTTCTCAACATCTTCTGCTTTCACTTTTAACTAATGATACCCTGATCTCAAATCAATTTTGGAAAATACCTGTGATCCCTACAACTGGTCAGACAGGTCATCAATACGAGGTAGGGGATATTTATTCTTTATTGTTACCTTGTTCAATTCTCGATAGTCGATACACAACTGCAAGGTTCCATCTTTCTTTTTCACAAACAATACTAGTGCACCCCATGGAAGTGCTAGGTCTGATAAACCCTTTGTCAAGCAGGTCTAGCAACTGTTCTTTTAGTTCTTTCATTTCAGCCGCAGCCATCCTGTAGGGAGTTTTGGAAATAGGTTGGGTGCCTGGCATAATTTTAATCGTAAACTCTATCTCCCTGTCCACCAATTTCCTTGGCAATTCGTCTGGGAACACATCTGGAAATTTGCTAACAATAGGGATACTACTCAATTCAACATTCACAGATTGTTCAGACAACACATAACACAAATAACCCTGGCACCCTTTCCTAATTAATTTACATGCTTTCATTGCAAACATCAAATAAGGTAGAGGCACTAACCCGTTACCCACAAACACAATTTCTTCCTGTTTCGGTGGTTTAAACACAACCCGTTTCGTTACACAATCAATGGTGGCACAATATTTGGTTAACCAATCCATGCCCAGAATTATATCAAAGTGCCTAAAGTTCAAGGGCAACAAATCCACATACAAAATAACATTTCCAGTACACATGTCACAAAAACGATATACCGATTCACACAATACAGATTCTCCGGATGAAGCAGATACACATAGCAGATATGGCAATAATTCTAGAGGTCTACTCAGTCTAGATGCAAATGCACATGTCACAAAAGAGTGTGTTGATCCAGAGTCAATTAACACAAAAGCATCCTAGTTACATATAGAAATAGTACTTGAGACAACTGCGTTGGCATTCCGTGTATCGCCCGGAACAAGCGCAAAAACTCTTTCTTGCCTCATGGTATCTCCGGTGGTAGTAGATCTCATAGTATTTCCCAGCTTCGGGATCGATCCAGTTGAGCTAGCAACTAGCTTCCCACTGTTCTGATTACAATCTCTGGCCATATGCCCTTGTTTAACACATTTAAAATAGGCTCCCGACACACAGTAACAAACCCCACGATGCCTTTTACTACAAATATTGCACATAGGAGATGTATCTCAGGAAGAATTCAAAGTACTTGAGGAGCCCGTGTTTTGCTTTTTAAAAAATTTCTTCTTCGAAAAGAAGCCTTGTCTTTTGTTGCCTTTCTAGTCAGTTGTTGGCTTAGTTTGTCTAGCTATGTTAGCTTCTGATATTATGGCCCTGTCTAGCACCCCAATATAGGTTTCCAGCTTCAAGACATTCACCCTTTCTAAAATGTCGCTTCGAAGCCCACCTTCAAAATGCCTCACTTTCTTATAATCAGTATCGATCACATATGGTGCAAACCTAGCCAATTCAGTGAATTTGGCCTTATACTCAGCCACTGTCATACTGTCTTGTTTAAGTTCCATGAACTCTGATACTTTCCTATCACGGACACACTGAAGGAAGTACTTATCATAGAAGACTTCTAAGAATTTTGCCCAGCCAATGTCTTTATGATTCTCACGCATTAACATCCACCATCTTCTTGCTTCATCTTCTAGCATAAAGGTGGCTAAAAGTACTTTCTGTGTCTTCGAACAAGGGAACACTTCAAACAGCTTTTCGATGCCGAGAACCCATACTTCGGCTTTTAACGGATCCAATCCTCCATGAAACTGTGGCAGTTTCATTTTCTTAAACTCTTTGGTGAGAGCGATTATTCAGTCATCATTCTGATTATCTTGCACAGGTGGTACTGGAGGAGGAGGCGGAGGGTGTGGTTGTTGCCACTGCTGTTATTGCTTCAATGTCTCTGCCATTTCCTGAATCAGTCTTTCCATTCTATCCATTCTAGCAATAGAAGACTCCTCTATTTCATCACCTCTTGTTCTCACCATCTGATTAAACTTGCATTATACTTTATACAAAAGATTCACAGGTATGCATATACTAAAGATCATACATATTCAAATAATTCGAAATGCAAGCAATTCACAACTCGTAACACATAATTGTTCAACTTGAAACATTTAAGCATGTTCTTAATGCTTTCAGATTCATACTTGTCACATGAATGTATCCTATATCTTATCTAGACGCTTATTGCTCTTTTAGACAAGTGTGTGAGTTATTAACTCGTGCTCTAATACCACTGTGTCATGGCCTGTACCTGCCCCCATGGCTTAAGGACATAATCGGCCAGCAATCACGAGATTACCTACAGCCTCAAACCAAATCAGATATATTTTAACAGAGTTAAGGGGCCAAACGGAAGCAATTTCAAACCTTTGTCCATAGAGCTGTGCTTACATGGAACGTCATAACATTACAAAAAAGTATTCGTTAATAACTCACAGCAAAAAGGAAGTCAACTTATATACTTTACATAACAGGATCATTCAAGTCTTAGTCAGCCTAACCAAAACTTATTTACATCCGCAATCCAAAGTTCTCGCCAACATGACAAAATATAACAATATGGCAAAAGGGCGACAACAAGTCTCGTACGTGAGACGTATGGGCTGACTCTTCAAAACCTTGATTGAATCACACAAACTTCACTGAGGCTAGGTTTGGACCTCTCTTGGCTCACCTACAGACACATGAATGATCGTGAGCGAAAGCCCAGTGAATAATATCAAATAAAGAAGGTACATGAACAGTATTTAGAACAACATACATCAAACGGCCTTGGGCCCAATTCATATTTCTATCTAGTATATATGTACATTTATAAGTCAAGTGACTGCGGTTCCAAACACATCATATAGCCTCGGGCCCAATTCATTCATATCCGATGACCTTTGGCCCAATCGTCCCTGTCCGACGGCTTTTGGCCCTTTTATTCATGTCAAACGGCCTTTGGCCCATTCATTTGTGTCAAACAGCCTTTAGCCCATTCATTCATGTCATACGGCCTCTGGCCTATTCATTCACGTATGTCAGACGGCCTTCGGCCCAGTCGATTGTATCCAACGGCCTTTGGCCCAATCATATAGCATAACAAATATTTGTCCCCAATTCAATGTAACAAACTTGTAAGACTTACATAGAAGTAAGCAATTGGACAAATAACATACTTCATATATCTTTATTAAGATATTACTCACTCTGTTCTGTCGGTGGATTCACCCTTGAGCTCGACCCTACACATTACATAACACATATGGGTCACAAAAAATCCAATCCGTTCTTAATTCATGCATCCCTCTTAGGCTTCTTTCTTATTCTTTTAATTCATTCATAATGCTCAATGCATGCCTAAGAGTGCTTAGAAGTGAAAGAGAATAGAAAATGAAACACAGAACACCTTTACAAATTTTCTGAAACAGGGGTCCTTGCTCGAGCGTGGGCTTTCCAGCTCGAGCGGAACCATTAGGCCTACAAAAGTGTTGGTTGCCTCATTTTTACGCTCGAGCGTGAAGTCGGGCGCTCGAGCTGGAAGTCACTTTACATAGCTCCCTGCTCGAGCGTGAACTTCCCCGCTCGATCGGACACCTATGTCTGCAAAACTTCTGGGAGCTCGTATTTCCCACTCGAGCAGTGGTTCCCCTGCTCGAGCGGACTTCATGAACTCTAGGTTTTCCAGAACTGTTCTTGAGCTTCAAACATGCACTCAAGTTGGTTTTTCTTGCATTTTACAGCCCATATTTCTCACATACATATACTTACATGATACAAACACCAAATTACAACATTAAGAAGCTCAAATCCCATGAACCAAATACATGCATGCTCCAAATTACACCAAACTCCCTTCCACATAACAAATTCATGCATTCAAAACTCATACTCTCATGATTTGTACATGCATGTGAGATATAACTCCCATTTTCAACTTAAATGGTGCAAATGGTGATCACAAGCATGAACTTTAACCAAAATTCTACATGGATCATACTTTTTAGGCTCAACTATACAAATTCATGGCAATTATACACATGCATGCATTCCATGACTTCAAACTCATCAAATACAACACAATTCTTGTTATTGACCACCATTCAACTTTGAATTCACAAAATTACAATATTAAACTCATGAATTCATAACCAATTACTCACCTAGAAGCTCAATCTTCCCAATTTATGGTCAAATCTTGAGTTGGTCTTCAAATTACTCAAGTTTCTTGCTCAAATCTTCCATTTCCTTCACCCTCTCTCTCTTTAGTCAACCCTCTCTCTCTCTAAGGTATAAAATCTGATTTTGAGCTCAACAAATGAGTATAAGTGCACATTGGTCCCCTTTTCAAAGAGCCCCCATAATTACAATTACTTAATACTAATTAATTGAGCACCATTAAATTAATTTAATCTAATTAATCTGATTCGAATCAATTTTCAATTAAATTTCACCATAGGCTCTAAAAATTACGCTAATCACAATGGCGTAGTCAATTTTGGTTCCTGTGGTCGATAAGGCCTTCAATTTTCAATTTACAACAGTAAGTTGAGCAGATATTACTACGGTGAATAGATAGAAATTCAAAACCACATATATTCATATAAATGGCACACAAATTCATATCAAACACATTATCACAATCATAATTAAGATTAATTAGCGTAATACGGAGCAGGGTTATCACAGTTGCAGGCTTTGATGCTACTTAGTTCCTTGCCCGAAAGTTGAGAGACTTTGGTTGTAACGGTTAGTAATTTGGCACCCGATGGAATTGTCACAATCAACCAAGTCACTAGTAGCTTGTTGAATGAAGAAACAAGAAAAAAATTAGTGGGTTTTTCTCATTCGGAGGCATTTGCTATAAGAGGCCGAAGCAAAACAAGATGGAGCAGTAAGACTCCTCATGGTCGTGATCAAAGTCGTGACAAATTAAGAGATGATTCTTTTCAGAGAAAGACATGGAGTGCCATTATTGTCATGAGAAAAGGCACATGAAGCGGGAATGTCGAAAACTCAAGAATAAGAAGAAAATGTAAGACAAAACTATGGATAGGAAGTAAGAAGACACAATGGCGGTTATTACTAATAGTGATCTAATGGTTGTTTGTGAATATGATTGTGTCAATTTTGTGGGCCAGTAGAGCAATTGAGTGATTGATTCAAGTGCTTCTTTTCATGTGACTTCTCGAGTTGATTTCTTCACTTCATACACTAAAGGAGATTATGGTTGTGCTCGAATGGAAAGTGAAGGTTCGTCCAAAATTGTTGGCATGGGCAATGTTTGCTTGGAAACAAATTTGGGTTGCAAGTTGTTGCTTAAAGATGTAAGCCATGTTCCTGAAATTCGCCTCAATTTGATCTCTACTAGGAAACTAGAAGATGAAGGCTACAACAACAAATTTGGCCATGGAAAATAGAAGCTCACAAAGGGTTCTTTGGTGATGGCCAAATGCAAGAAAACTTGCATACTTTATTCGATGCATGGAAAAATTTGCAAATGTGTTGTCAATGCACTTGAGGATGATGCTTCTACCGAATTGTGACACAAGCGGCTTGGGCACGTGAATGAAAAATGACTACAAGTTTTGTTCAAAAGAGAGCTTTTACCCAGTTTTAAAGGTATACATCTTAGGACTTGTGTTCATTATTTGGCGGGTAAACAATATAGAGTTTATTTTCATAAAAATGTTGCTTCTAGAAAATAAAATGTTTTGGAGTTGCTTCATTCAGATGCTTGTGGTCCTTTGAAAGTTAGAATACATAATGATGCACTTTATTTTGTTACTTTCATTGATGATTATTCAAGGAAAGTTTGGACTTCTGCATTAAAAATTAAAGATCAAGTTCTAGATGTGTTTAATCAATTTCAGGCCATGATTAAAAAAGAAACGTGGCTGAATTTAAATTGTATCCAGGTGGACAATGGTGGTGAATACATTGGGTCATTTGATGAGTATTGTCGCAACAATGGTATTCAGCATCAAAAGACAATTAAGAAGACTCCTCAACAAAATAGTGATGTCGAGAGGATGAACCGCACCGTTGTGGAAGGAAGAAGATGTCTGCCTTCACATGCTAAATTGCCAAGATCCTTTTAGGGTGAGGCAATGAGGACAACGGTTGATTTGATTAATTTGTCTCCTTCTTAACCTTTGAATGGTGGTGTTTTCGAAAGAGTTTGGACCGGCAAAGATGTGTTTTATGAGCACTTAAGAGTGTTTGGTTATTGAGCATTTGTTCACATTCCAAAGCATGAAAGGTCCAAGCTTGATAGCAAGTCAAGACAATGCATTTTTCTTAGTTATGGGGCATGATGAATTTGGTTGTAGATTGTGGGAACTGGTCGACAAGAAAGTTATTCGAAGTTGTGATGTTGTGTTCCTTGAAGACCAAACAATTGAAGACTTTAGCAAATGTGATCAACTGGAACCAAAAACTAGTGATATCATTGATATAGATCCATCTTTTTCATTTTCAGTAGATGATGAAAATAGGGGAGACGTACAACCACCTCTTGAAGATGTGGATGACAATGCTTCTCCAAATGAAGTTGAGCCTGAAATTGAGAAAGAGCATCTAATTCATGAACTACCACCACAACTTTAGTTGAGGAAATTTACAAGGGACCGACAACCTTCGAAAAAGTATCCTCCCACTGAATTTGTATTGATATCCGATCAAAGGGAGCCTGAGAGCTACCAAGAAGCAATTGAGGAAGCAAAGAAAAGTGGTTGGAAAAAGGCTATGGAAGAGGAAGTGAATTCCTTGCTTGAAAACCACACTAATGATTTGGTGAAGTTGCCTAAGGAGAGGAAAATTCTGAAAAATGAGTGGGTTTTAAAATTGAAAAATGATTGCGAGAATCTAAAATACAAGGCATGTCTTGTTATTAAAGGCCTTGGACAAAAGAAATGGGTTGATTTTGATGAGATTTTCTCGTCGGTTGTGAAGATGTCTTCTATTCGAGTTACACTTTGCATGGCCGCAAGTATGAATTTTGAAGTTTGAGCAACTTGATGTGAAGATCACATTCTTCATGGCGACTTTGAAGAAGAAATTTACATGGACCAATAGGAAGGTTTTGTGAAAAACGGAAAAGAGCATTTAGTTTGAAAATTGAAAAAAAGTTTCTATAGCCTCAAGTAAGCATTGCGATAATGGTATAAAAAATTTGATTGTTTCATGGTGGATAATGGGTTTTCTAAAACCACTCAGATCATTGTGTGTTTGTAAAAAAAATTTCGGATGGAAAATTTATTATTCTTTTGCTTTATGTTGATGACATATTAATTATGGATCAAGATGTTACCATGATTAACAAGTTGAAATTGGAGTTGAGCAAGTCATTTGCTATGAAAGATTTGGGACTGGCAAAGCAAATTCTTAGTATGAAAATTGTTCATGATCAAAAGAAGTGACTGATTTGGTTGTCTCAAGAAACCTACATTGAGAATGTTCTTGAGAGGTTCAACATAGATAAATCAAAGTCAGTTGGTTGTCCACTTGCAGGTCACTTCAAGCTTAATTCGAATCAATGTCCGACAAGTGAGAAAGACAAAGAAGAGATGCTGAAAATTCCTTATCCCTTAACGGTTGGTTCTTTGATGTACGCCATGGTTTGTACAAGGCCAGATATTGCTTATGTCGTTAGTGTTGTAAGTCATTTTCTCTCTAATCTAGGTAAAGAACATTGGGCAGCGGTGAAATAGATTCTAAGGCACCTTTATGGGATTTCTAATGTGTGTTTGTATTTTGGGAATGGTAAGCTGATACTTAATGGGTTCACGAATTCTGACATGGTCGGTGATGTTAATTATAAGAAATTTACTTTGGGGTATTTGATGACATTTGCAAGGGGAGCTGTGGCACAGCAATCTAAAGTGCAAAAATGCGTTGCTCTCTCAACTACTGTAGCTAAATTTATCGTCATTATGGAAGCTTGCAAATAAAAGTTATGGTTGAAGAAATTTCTACAATAGTTAGGTTTGAAGCAATAGAGGTATGTACTTTATTGTGATAGTCAAAGTGCTATTCACTTAAATAAAAATTTTACTTTTTATTCGATATTGAAACACATTGATGTGAGATACCATTGGATTCGTGATGTGTTAGATTCAAAATTGTTACAACTTGAAAAGATTCACACAGATGATAATATTTTGAATATATTGGCTAAGACTCTGTTTAGAGACAAACATTTGAAGTGTCGAACTTTGGCGGGTATAATTTATGTCTCCACCCAAGTCGGTAGGAGAGAATTGTCGAATATACTTACTTAGTAGAGTATGGGACCCAAATTAGTTTGCTAAAGGAATATTTAATTTGGTTTGGTATTGGTTATAATATATATATATATATATGTGGGGGCCGAATATTGGGAGTCGTAAGGAGGCCGAAATAAATACATAGCATTCGGCCCCGTCTCACACGTTCCAATCCTACCCTATTCGGCCATATAGCTGGTTGAGCAAGGGGCCGAGTACAAAGCAATTTGCTACAAAAAAGGCCGAATGCCGAATTGAAAGTGGGCCCAATCCCGAGGCCCAAGAAAGAAAGGATATAAATAGAAGAACATCAGCCAGAAAGAGGAATGTGAGAACCATTATGCTTAACTTAAAATACAAGTAATCCAGCATGTAGAGATTGACTTGCCCGTCGGAGTGCTAATTCCGACACCCCCGACCGGAGTGTTTATTCCTTTTCAGGTGATTACCTGAAGATCACGAGTGTCCCCCAGGATCAGAAGAGTATTTCCAAACCACTTCTCCACAATTGGCGTCGTCTGTGGGAATACTCAAATACATCCATGGCGGGCGTAACGGAAGACCCTCCGATAATCACTAATGAAACCACACAGAGAGACGACCTCACCCCAACAAACATGCTTGGACCGGAGACTATCGCCGCAAGACGTGCTTTGAACTTCGCCTCACCCTCGACTTCAGAGCATGAGACAATGCAGGTAATCATGGAACAAGCAAAGCAAAATGAACAGAGGTTGGAGAACATGATCGCTGAGAACGAACGTCTTCATCAGGATTTGGCCTTGGAAGTGGCGAAATCCAAACAAGCTGTACGCCGAGATCCAGAACGACCTCTGAGGGCAAGTGGTCGACGACCTCGAGCCCGACAACAAGACACTGATAGCGACTCTGACTCATTATCCCCGGAGCCCAAGAAGAAGGGATGATTCGAGACCTCCAGCTCCTCTGAAGAGATTCCACGTATAAGGTATAAGCGCAGAAGAAACAGTTCAGATGAAGAAGACCAGCACGATCCTTTTGTGCGACGGATTGTAAGGGCGATTCTGCCCAAAAAGTTTAAAGCTCCATCGTTCACTCTCTATGATGGAAAATCAAACCCCACCGATCACATCCGTCACTACAAGCCAGCCATGACATTGCATGCAGACGACGAGGCCCTCATGTGCCGAATATTTCCCAGCAATTTGAGACCATTGGCTGTCAAGTGGTATTATAAACTGGAGCCGGCTTCGATCAAAAACTTCTATCAATTACAGAAATCCTTCAAGGCCAGATTCATTACCAACGAGGTTTAGCCGAAACAAGCCGACTCTCTCTGGGCAATGCAGATCCAGCTAGGAGAAACACTAAGAGCGTACTCGGCGCGCTATTGAGAATGTTTTAATCTGGTAGACGACGCTTGTAATGACTCCATGGCCATCACTGCCTTCAAGATGGGGCTGCATCCCGATAGTGCCCTCCGCAGCTCTTTGACCAGATGGCCCTCCAAAACAGTCTGGTCGTTGATGAAGAAAGTTGAAGAATACTGTAAAGTGGAAGATGATGCTTTGCGGGTTAAAGTCGGAAATGTGACCAACAAGACGGCTCCTGCTGAAATTGCTCTAGCCGTTAAATTTGTATGCCCCCCGGAGCCCTGACCATGGTATCGGGCAAAATGAGATAAGAGACGGGATTCTCGCCGATCAAGCGACCAATGTTCCCATCAAGCAAATAAACAGCTACAAGTCGATAGCAGGCGCACAAGGCGTGCCGACAAGAAATATACTGAGTTGGCAGAGCCGATCAGCACGGTCATGTCCAAAATTCAACATCTTTCGTTCTTCAAATGGCCATAAAAAATGGTGGGACCTCCCAACACGAGAAGACGGGATAGACGGTGCGAGTATCACAAGGACCACGACCATGATACTGAGAGTTATTATTCATTGAAGGATCACCTGGAGGAATTGGTATAAGATGGTAGGCTACAACATCACGTTCGAAAAGGCAACCCAACCAAAGCAATAGCCTTGAGATAGGATTCCCCTCCACTCGGCGTAATCCGCATGATATACAGCCTGCCAATGTCATCTGCGGTGTATACGATTCAGTCGAATCTCGACCCCCAAATTCAACTCACTCTGGAAAAATGGCCCCATGAAGCTGCGAGCATTGCTTTTGATGATTCAGATTTGGCCAGAGTGACACTTCCCCACATCGATCCCTTGGTAATTGAGTTACGTGTAAACCGATTCACCGTTGAGCGCGAACTCATTGATCTGGGGAGCATATCAAAGGTTATGTATTACAAGACATTCACCAAACTCGGCTTCTCCGAATCGGATCTCTCTCCGGCTCCTTATCCACTATTCGTCTTCAACGCCAATCCATAATACCCATTGGGAAAAATCACACTACCCGTTTGAGCGGGCTCCTGAACAGTGGATGTGGAGTTCTTGGTCGTCAAGCTGCCATCGCCGTATAATCTCATCATGGGGCGATCTGGGTTGCATGTTATGCAGGCCGTGCCAAGCACCTATCATCAGTTGCTACGCTTCCCGACAGAACGCGGCATTGAGGAAATCCGTGGCTCTTAGAAATCGGCACAAGCATGTTATCTCCTTGCTCAAAAGACGCCAAAGGAGTTGCAAGTGAACTCTATTGAGGTAACAAACCGAGAGAGCCTCGACGATGTTGGGCGGCTCCCAAATGAAAAGGCCACGGAAGACCTAGATCGAGTTGAAATCAATGGCAACCTAGACAGGTTCTTCATGGTCGGTGCCTCCGTCAATCAAGCCGACAGACAGCAGCTAATTTCCTTCCTGCTTGGTAACTTTGATGTATTTGTGTGGACTCCATATGAGATATCGAGTGTAGATCCGTCTGTTTCGCAACACCGTTAAAATGTTGACCCTAAATGCAAGCCAATCACTCAGAAAAGCCGGCGATTAGCCACAGAGCACACTGCTGCAGTTGTTGAAGAGGTTGACCGGTTGCTTGACGCCTGGGCAATCAAGAAAGTGACCTACCCCACTTGGCTCTCTAATACCGTGGTTGTGAAGAAGAAAAATGAGACCTGGCGAGTCTGCGTTGATTTCACGGACCTAAACAAAGCCTGTCCCAAGGATTGTTTTCCTCTCCTCAAGATAGACCAACTGGTAGATGCTATAGCATGTCATCAGCGTATGAGCTTCCTCAATGCCTACAGAGGCTACCATCAAATTGCCATGCATCCGGAGGATCAAGACAAAACTGCATTCCTCACCCCAAGAGAAACCTATTGCTATAAGGTTATGCCTTTTGGGTTGAAGAATGCAGGGGCAACTTATCAGAGACTAGTCACCACCATGTTCAAGCAGCAACTCGGCCACACAATGAAAGTGTACATTGACGACATGGTGGTCAAATCCAAGGAAGAGCAGAATCATCTAGCCGATCTGGAGGGGATATTCGGCATTCTACGCAAATATGGAATGAAGCTGAACGCTTCCAAATGTGCGTTTGGATCGGCTTTGGCAAATTCTTAAGTTACATTGTCAACCACCGAGGAATCGAAGCCAATCCAAGGCAAATCACAGCAATCCTGGAACTCAGCTCCCCTCAATCGGTCAAGGAGGTTCAGAAGTTAATAGGGATGGCCGCCGCACTTAACAGGTTCATCAGTCGTTCCACGAACAGCTGCCGACAATTCTTTCATACACTACAGCAGGGCAAGGCTTTTGAATGGTCCGCCGAGTGCGAAGCCGCTTTCAACGACCTCAAAACCTACCTTCGATCAGTTCCACTCTTGACAACACCTTCGGCAGGTGACCTGCTCGTTTTGTATCTGGCAATTTCTGACCGGACCATTAGCACCGTACTAATAAAGGAAGAGTTGGGGGAGCAGCGACTAGTATATTATGTGAGCAAGGCAATGGTCGATGCCGAAACACGCTACCTTCCGCTGGAAAAACTCATCCTTGCCCTAGTCATGGCGGCAAGAAAACTGATGTGTTACTTCCAGGGGCATAGCATCGGGGTGCTAACGGATTACCTTCTCCGATCAGTACTACATAGTATGGAAGCATCAAGACGCATTTCAAAGTGGGCTCTTGAACTCGGCCAATACGATATTCAGTTTCTACCTAGAACGTCAATCAAGGGACAGGTGCTTGCCGACTTTTTGGTCGAATTCATTGGGGGTCTTGCCGACTTCAAGACTGATGAAGTTCGACCTAAGCCGAACTGGAGAATTTATGTTCGGGACATCTGGCAGTTGTACTGTGATGGATCATCCAATCAACGGGGCAACAGAGCTGGAGTAGTAATCATGGCTCTCGACGGTGAAATAATTGAGCAAGCCGTCAAACTCGGCTTCGAAGCATCAAATAATGAGGTCGAATACGAAACCCTTCGGGCCGGTTTAAGGAATGCACACCTTCTGGGTGCTTGGCATTTGCTGGTATTTTGCGATTCAAAATTGGTGATCAATCAGCTAAAGGGGGAGTACACAGCCAAAAATGACCGTATGGCGGCTTACATGAAATCGGCTAGCGCCTTGCTGGCCAAATTTGACCATCATGAATTGAATCAGATAACACGTGATCAGAACACACATACAGACCCCCTAGCTTGCCTAGCCTCCGCCATTAACTCAGAGATTAAACGGACCATCGAAGTAGGTTTCATCCCGGAGCCGAGCATTGGCCCTTTGGAGGAAATCCAGGTCAATGTCATAGAGTTAGGACCGAGTTGGATGGACCCCATCGCTGCATTCCTGTCTTCCGAACAGCTCCCAGCGGACAAAAAAGAAACACACAAGCTGCGAAACAAAGCCCTGTGATACTACTTGGATCCGCAAGGAAAGCTTTATAAAAAATCCTTTTCTGATCCATACCTGGAATGTGTACACTCGGACAAAGTCGAAGAGCTTCTAACTGAAATACATGAAGGCAGTTGTGGTGCCCATTCTGGCGGGCGCTCTTTGGCCCATCGAGCTATAACACAGGGGTATTACTGGCCGACGATGAGAGCTGATGCCGAATGCTATGTGAAGAAATGTGAACAGTGCCAGAAGTTCTCCCCGTTAACCAAACACACCCACTCTCGACATTATTATTGCCAAATACCGAAACAAATTAGTCAACTATCACATTTAAGCATCCAATGTAACACTTATATCACTTCGACCAACAAGAACAAACATAACCGACATCGACAACAATATTACCACAACAATCAACAGAATAACAACTGCATTTGGATAACATTATAGTCTCTGCACATAATTTCATGTCCCCAAAATCTCAACGACATAACGTTCCAATCACATTCTCCAGCAGAGCCAACAAATCCATGTACACAAAACATTTGAGCCTGAGCGGATATGTAAATTATTCAATGTCGTGACATTTGTTTATAAAAAGCAAGGCACAATGTACGTGGTGAAGCAAACAAACAAAATTTAAGTAACCTACTTGTCACGACCCAAACCCGCCCCTATTTGTTTAGCATCGTAACCGGCCAGTAATCCATGATTACCAAAGGCCTGCTTAACAGTAATAACAATAATACAAAGTAAGGGGCTGGCGGAAGCCAAACAGTAATA
>NW_021025241.1:95604-108575 GCF_004153795.1 Camellia sinensis
CTAAGCCTATCGAAGTCACTTACGATCCGCAATTCCATTCTTTTCGAAGTGAACGAAGCCAAGTCAGTAGCCCGCTTGAGAGAAATGCGAAACCTTAATAAGAATCAGCGTAGCCAACCGAGATCAGCTCTTGGTGGTTGGGGCTTTAGCGAAAAAATAGCGCCTAAACTCCTTTCTTGTTCACAGAATCCCTTTCAGATTTTAGTGGGAACGGAGAGGACGGTGCTATAAGAATTTAATACCGCCATTCTTGTCGAAATAACCACGGGGATGAGATGCCGCTCATCAAGTGGAATCAGTTTTCAGTTGAATTTGCTGGTATCATAATAAAAAGTAAGTGGAATTCCCCGTTTCACAAGGGAACTTTCTATTGTCCTTGGGTTCGGTTTACCTTGGTTTCGGTGCAAAGAGAATAGGAATAAGAGAATAGGCGTGGGAAACTTCCCTAGGCGGAGTCTCTACTCTGGTTAAGGGGGACCAAAAGTGACTTCATTAGCGTGGAGCTACGGCAATGGTAAGGCATGTCGAGGTAGCGGTGTGACTTTCTTCGTGACTTGACTGCTAGAACGATCTGTCTTTCCTTTATGGGCGGTTATCGTATCTAAGATAGCTCACTAGGCCTGGCCTTCCCGGCGGGAACTTCCTTCTAATGAAGCAGTGTAGCGAAGTCACCGGAGGGCTATAAGTAAGGCCGGATCCTGATTCTTGGAAAGGTATCGAAGTCTTTTCCGGATTAACTTGATAAGGAGTTCCAGTCGAAAGAGAAATGAGTTTACTCAGGCTCAGGGCCGTGAAATAAATAGATAAAGAAAGGCGATGTATCGCTAACAATTCACCTAAAACCATGCAGCAGATCTGCTTTCCAGGGCGAGTGAGTTCTCTGATTTGAATACCTAACATCCGCGAAACCCACGAGACGTAACTAAAGCATTTCTGAAACCGTCTTTCGATGCCAACGACCAGATATCAACCAAACCACAGGACAGGATTGGTCTTTCCAGAGTTAGCCTGAGCTGCTCGACCTTTCGAACGAACTGATCATGATGTATGGGAGTATTGATAGTGACCTTAGTAAGAAGGCGTCGTTCGCACCTACTTGAGTCATACCTACAGTGGAAAAATAATTCCATTGTTACACAAGAATTATTGTATGGCCTACTCTCATAGGCACGGAGGGACCCGAAGGCATACTATGTTTAGGATCCTGCCTTACTTAACGCTCCCTTTCCACAAATCCATCCTTTTTTTATGGCTAGAGGATTGTTATTAACTATGAGATCTTGTTCCGGGAGTGAATCTCTTGAGTACGTTTAGCGAAGGCTTGGACTTCATTGTCACTTTTTTTGATGGAAAATAGTGGGGGTGTATAGTCGAGACAGCAGATAATGACTCAAAGAAACAGTATCCCGAAGTTGCCTTCTGCTTCTTACTGTAATCACTTCAAACTAAATCTGTGCATTCCAACATCTAGGAATATGCTTTCCCAGGTAGACTTCTGTATGAATATGAGTAACGTCCTGTGTGAGAGGCCACATCCTGATTATCAGTTGCCTGAAAGCGGCACCATACCGAAAGAGGCTTCTGAATTAACTTGAGGTCTCCTCGAGCCTGCAGTTGAACTAGCTATCTACCCCCGCAAGAGAATAGACGAACAGGTTCTTCCCATTATGTGAATTGCAAGAGCAAAAAGCGGAAATCCCAGTAGTTGTTGGAAGAAAGGGTCACTTCCGATAGCAAGCTGAGCTAGAGAGGTGGTGCATTTGGTCACTTATTCCCATCACAAAAACCGCGGATCCCTGGCCAACCCTACAGGAAAGCTACTTTAAGAAGAAAGAAACCCGAGGGAAATCAGTGACATCTTTTCATAGGTACTTCCAACCACCAGTATATCTAAGATGGGGTATATCGGGTTTCTAGGTACCCTATGTTCGCTAATAGTCTAGGCATGAGCACGCGGAAATGCTGCCTGATAGTGCGCAATTGTATCTATCACCAAAAATGGAACTCTCATGTCCTCGATCATTACCAAGCCAAGAGCTGGTACTAGTAGTTTTATTATTCTTGTCTATTCCTTACGTCCGACTAGTAGGGAAGCGCGGCTAATGGAAACTACACGAAACGAAGATTAGAAATAGAGCGGTACAACCCGACCATCTTGCAAAGCGCTTCATCTATCTGCAACCCACTCGGAGATGCTCTACCTATTTGAATCCCTCAATCGAATGAGGAGTACTCTCGGAAGTCCCCGAGAGTCCCTGGCTGTGGAGTAAGAAGTCTAATGTCTTATAGTTAGGACTGGCATGACCTATTTGAAGTTCTTGTAAACGCAGCACTCAATTAAGTAAATGTGTCTTTTAGGCCTGTAAAGGAGTAATCCTTAATTCTCCTCTAGCTCTTTAAGTAAGTTCTCTCTTGTCCCCATGAGTTTTCATTCTAAGCTGCCATGTGTTAAGCAATATTTAGTCAAGTCCTAATACTAATCTCCTGTAATTGTCTATACATACAAGATAGATTTCATTTATATCTTATGTTGTCTCCCTGTAAGGATTATACCAGTGTTTGAAGAATGTCTTAGATTGGCAAGTAGGGGGAGAGCTTAACGTAGAGAAGAGGTCTTAATTGTAGTACTCCCCTGACTTCCGTAACTATCACCTTAGCCGGATGCTTGGCGTTCTTATATAAAGAGGGTCATATCACTAACCGGATTGGCCAAGTGAACGAAAAGTATGTGACTCCTAGGCAGAGAGGTAGGAGCGTTAAGGTCCCACTACGTTGGCTTGTAGTTCCTCCTGTAATCCGTTAGACTTTGAGAGGTACGCCAATAGCGGACCTCGAGACAATCAGATAATTAGCGTATTGGTAGCCTCCTTGCTCGCTCGGTGTCATTGATTCGGAGCGGGTCTTGGATGGCAACAGACTGGGTTCTGACCACAAGCCCCCGATGCGGCGAAGCCCCCTTTGGGCCTAATAAATGTAGATTGCTAAGTTTGTGTGCCAGTAAAGTCTTGTTCACTCCTCTCAAGAAGGCAAGTTCGTTTTCGTCTTTGATGAAACAATTAGCTTCCAAATAGCTGGATTCTCTTATGGTAATGGAGATCTTCCCTCGGCGGCGGAAGCAATCCCTTTCAGAGAGTACGCCATATAGGCTGTGAAAAGCAAAGAGGGTGCTCTACCAATACTCCCAATGTGTCGTCGCTCACTAAGAGGGCATTCCTTCATTCAAACTGCAAGAAACAGCTACTCTGCAGTATCATATAATAGGCGAGAGGTCCGAGATTCAGTCTTCTCGAGTTATGGATGAGAAAGAATCCTTATGAAAGCAAGGTCGCTTCTAGCGCGAGCGCGAGCACGTAGTCCTGATATCTGTACGCTGCATGTACCAATCAGTACCCACAAATCTTTCCTAGTATCCAAAGAGTGGAAATCGGTAAGCCCGTGAGTATCAATCTCAATAGCTAATGCTCTCTCTATATATATCACTGCCGCATATAGGATCCTGGCTGAGCGCAGAGAGAAGCGCTAAAACGATAGTTCAACGAACGGGTGGTGACCAGGCTGCTATAGAGCAACAAATCGAATGAAACACGTAATAGGTAAAGGCATATAGGAAGAGTGGAAGGCTAATATGAGCTTGTCGAGAGCGTCCCACTACTTGGTTCCAGATAACTGGATCAGGCGTAGTAAGGTGAGACTAGAACTCCAATAATACTACCCTGACCTTAGCTAACCTTAAAGCAGCAGAACTACCGATTGCAGGAAGTCACCTACTTTTAGCACTTAGCAAACAGCAGACTAGCAGCAGAGGTTCTATTTACCACAGCGGTAGAAGCTAATCCCTACTAAGAAGCCATATAGAAGATAGCATCATATCCATCAGCTCATAACTCTAGCTCGTCACTCAGCTCTGACAAGACCTCCCGGCTTTCGCTCTGTTATCCCTATGTTCCGAACGAAAAGTCGACTACAAGTAAAAATCAGAGGGGAAGGCAGGTGAAGTCCTTTCCTCTGAAAATGGCAATGCTTTATCGGAACTGGGAAGGAAGAAATCAATAGGTAAGGCAAAGCTTTCCCGCATACAGTCACTACCCGCTTCCCTATAAGCATAGCTCCCACTAATTCCACATTGACGCAACTATAGCTCCTAACTCTCCCTGCCTAGCTCCAACTCTCACTTCCGGTTTGGTTCGCTATTAACATTAGAATGACCTGACATACGACAGATCTCGAAGAAAGCCTAGCAACACCCGAGAAAACAACTACCAGATAGCCTGAACTTAGCAGTAAATAACACTTAACCATAGTTAGAACTCACCTTAGAACTAGCAGCACAGGCAGAGACTAGCCCGGCACTCGAGACTCTCAATTCGTTCGCCTACCCGGGACCATTCATTAAACAGAATAAAATTTTTCCCTTTATTTAAGAACTTTGATCAGAAGTTCTTCATTGATCTTCAGTTTCTTCTTCCTTTCTTTAAAGCGGGTCTTCCTCCTCTTCCTTAGCAATAAAGGATCTATGGTTTCACTACAATACTAATAGGAATTCTGACTGGCCTATATGCCCACGGGCAATACTGACTTAGCTTCCTTAGCAGCCGTAACTCGGAACTAGCCTTAAGTCACTCCTTGGTCTAATACTTAGCTCTTTTCCTCTTACAAACGAGACCAGCACAGCAACAAGCAAGCTCTTTGCTTTTATCCTAAGCCTTAGACCCTTAGCTCCTTAGAAGACCTACTACCCTTAGCGCTGACTTAACCACCCTGCCTTTAGCTCCATAGCCTCCTCATTCGTCTCGCTCGCCTTCGGCTCACTTCATTCCACATAGGAACGCACATACCCTCATAAAGCACCATAGGCTTGCTCCTAGGAAGCCCTTGCCCTAGCTCTAACCTCCTTTTTTTACAAATAGGTAGGAACTAGGCCTAGCAGCCCTAGCAGCAGCGAGATCCTAAACTCACTCTAGCTCGTACCTCGTTGGCTTGATTCGTCCCTCCGTCCCAAACCTCTCTTCCTTCCGTATCGCGATATGGAGCTTTATAAAGACGTTAATTATGCCCGAAGTGGCATGCTGAGCACAGAGGAAATGTAGGTTGAGTGATAAGCCGTAGAGGCCGTGGCCGGGAAGGCAGCGGCGCAGCAGTTCCAGGTGCCCATCGCTAGATTGAGATAATGACAGGGAGTGGCGGGGACTTCGACCTCCCCGCCTTGTATACTAGGTGATATGAGAGGAAGGTGGTAGGACTCAGTAGGGCTCGAAAACTACACATATCAACCGTATGAGCGGTACGTATTTCACCAATCTAGAGAGACTATACCCCTACGGATCTCTACGACATGCAATTCGCTCACTTCGGGAATGAGCGGACAAAAGAGGAGCCTGTATGCCTATCTGCTTCTTCCCTCTCTTCCCTCAGGGAATGATATGTGGAGGAGAAAAAAAATGGATTTTTTATATATTTATATTTTTTTTCTTTAGCTTGTTTTTCAGACTGGATATAGAATATGTATAGAAATCTCATTTCATAATTAGAGATTGAACTAATATCACGAGAAGCCAAGCGGGCCCTTTCGCGACTCAACTGCCGGTCCGCATTCCGGCCGCAACACGGCTCAAACGGGGCGGGGGCTCTCTATTTGCTTGCCAATGCCCCGGCTGTTCCCTTTTAGTTAAAGTAGAAGTAGAGGGCGCCCGTTTGCCCCACTAATCTTCAGAAAAAAGAAAAAAAGTATGAGTATGAATGAAGTAAGAAAATAAACTAAGGAGTGAGAAAGAAAAAACTGTTACGGGAAACCGAAGGTTAGGCCGATACTTTTAATATAGCTATACCTAAAAAACCCGTGAATATCACATTGGCCAAAGAGCCTCCGGATTCTGGATTTGGAGCCCCATCGGCGCATGACGTCTTTGGGCCGATAAAGCCTCCGGATTCGGAGCGTCCTTCGTGGATATCACAATTGGCCAAATTAAGTCTCTGGATTCGGAGCCCTATCGGCGCAAGACCTTTTGGCCGATTAAAGCCTCCGGATTCGGAGCGCCCTTCGTGGATATCACGATTGGCCGTCTCCGAATTCGAAGCCCCCTTTAGTGCATGACACCATACAAACGGGGGCTAGAACATGCGAACATTCAAAATAAAATGGAGCAAGGTGTATAAACACGTGGTGAAACATGCCGTGTAAACGTAGGCTGAAACACATGAACATTCAAAATGAAATGCGCCCTTAGATTAATCGATTGGGCATGAAGTGAACTAATACAATCAGAAAGTATGCTGACATGTCAAAACACTTAAAATAGAAAATGTACTATTATTCAATTAGCTAAAAATTACATAAATTTTGCATTACAATGCCTACAATGTCTACTTTTACACGGCTTCCCACTCATCGTCACTCTTTTCGACTTCAAAGGTGGAGAAGGGAAAGTGATCACGTTGGTACCGCGGCAATGCCAAATCAATACCCTCTGCTCGGAGAGCCTCCGCGACTTGAAGTGCCTTGATCCAACCGTGCCTAAAGCCCCAGTTCTCGTATCGGCAGACCTGCTCTGCAAGTTTCTCTTTGGTTTTGTCGATCCCAACCTTCTGGCCCGCATGGAAGCCTTGTTCATAACCCATGGTCCTCACATTTTCTACGGCAAACATGTATGCCGTATTTCGGTCGGCAATGGCATGACTTAACAGCCGTTGGGTCACTCTCTTCTCCACGACCAGGTTAGATTGACCCGCCACACGCAGCTCAGTGGCTTGAGCATTCCTAAGCTCCCTAAGCTCACACTCGGCCTTCTCTGTGCGAGCCTCAAAACTGCGGATTCGTTCATCCTTCTTCTCTATTTCCCGTCGCATGGAGCTCAGACGCATGCTGACCTCATAAGCGGTGTACAACCTCTTAACCGCCCCATGGATGCCTTCTCGAAATACCTCGAAGTCTTGTCGTCCAACCATCGACTGCTGGACTTCCGGTGGAAAGATTTGTCAAGCGAACTCGACTGCTACACCTGGATCGCTAACGATGGAATCCACCTCCGTCATCGGTTTATTTCCCACGAAAATCGTAAAACTCAACGGTCGTGGCGTCACGTCGGGTTCGTTTCTCGGTCGCGGTCGCGGGGAGCTTCCCCATTGCTGTTTTTCTTTTCGCGGTGATCTGCTTCGACGACTTGGGGGCTGATGCTTTTCCCGTTCCTTGGACGTCCTTCCTCCTGTGCGTGTAGGCTCGCTGCTGCGATTCATTGCAGTGTCTAGCTCAGCCAATGTTCGTCCTTCTCCTCTGCTGTTGAAGAGCAGCCTGCTTGACATTCGCACTTATCTCAAACTAGTTTAAATTGAGTCTGAATAAGAATAAGTGGAATCACTGGCACGAACTCACCCCATTTACTCTTAATGTATGCAGCGCCCCCAAGGCGACGCCATTAATGCTAAACGCCAAAAGCCAGATGCCGATCGGATCATTCCATGAACTAGTCCTATTCGGCTCTTGAAGCTCATGCACTGGCTGGGGCAAGGGCAGATTTATTAATCTGATCGGCCAATTATCTAAACCCAATACTGATCAAATTATGCCGTAGCCATTCCATGAACTAGTCCTATTCAGTTTCTGAAACTCAAGAACTGACTGGGGCAATGGCAGATCTATTAATCTGATCGGCCAAGTATTTAAACCCAATGCCGATCAATTTATGCCGCAAGCACTCCATCAACTATGATACTTGGTATTGAAAACAAAATGTAGCCATTTTACAATTGAAAGCAATACCATTCATCAATAACAAAATTTAGCACAAATAATAGCAAGGTAAAAATGAAATTTTCATTAGTAAATTGGGCACAAATTGTAGCCATTTTACATACGAAAATTACTAAACAAAAAGCTACAAGTTCGCATGAAAATGCCTAGCAAAAAACAATGAGTGTAGCAATGTATGAAAATTACCAAACGAAAAGCTGTAAAAATACATTCGAAATCCTAAAACAAAAACAAGTGTCGCCCAAATTAGTCCTTGGAGTCAGACTCTAGCTGCTCAACATCCACTTGCTCGTATGGAATCGGCATAGCCAATGTCACATCAGCAGCAGCAAGGGCTTTGAGCCAGCCGTGTTTGAATCTCGGATTTCAAATTTGGGGCCTTTGTCCACATAGTCGGCAAAAGCCGCACTTTTCCTGGCTTCGAATGCCTTGGAAGCCTTTGAGTTGGCTGCTTCCTTCGCCTTCTTTATTTCTTCCAACTCAACCTCTAGTTTAGAGATCGCCTCCTGGGGCAATTTGAGCGCATTTTCGCTCGCGTCCGCCCTTTTCTCGGCGGCTGATCTCAGTTGATCCGCGTTACGCACCCTCTCCATCTCAGCCTCGGCCCGCGCGCCTTCCATCTTCGCCCTTAAAGCTTTAAACTCGGTCCTGCTCCTTTGGCCCTCAACTTCCGTTTGTAAACGGCCAAGCTGTTCGATGGCGTCATGATGGTGACGGCCCATTTCGGCTATCCTTCTAACGGTCTGCAAAATAGGAAATTAAAACCAAAACAGTATTTGCTTAAACTGAAAAGACAAAGTCAAGATATATACCAAAAGAGCCGATTGAGCGGCTAATACTATTACAACCAGATCCGGCTCTGCCCGGAAAGCCGCCTTGTCAGCCAGCAATGAGACAGACGTAGCCATGCTGAGTGTGACCGCTGGATCTTTAATTGCCGAAGCATCAGACGAGATCGACATGCTTTTTTATCTTCGACTGAATGACAAAAGGCACGATCAATCCGATTCCTCTAAACGAGGCCGTTTGTCAGCACGGTTTTTTTCTGAGTCGGACTCGACCTCGGCAGGACACTTCTCTGCCTTTTGCTCAGCCTCTTGATCGGCCTACACAACCACCTCAGTCTCGACACTTCGGTTTTTTGCCATTTTCTCCTTAAGAACAGGCAAGGAGGGCTGAGATTTGGCGGCAGGTGGCACTCTAGCTCGAATGGCCTCTGCTCTTCGCCGCGCGGCCATCCTTTCCGCGTTCGCCTTCTTAGCAAGTTGTGTGAGGCTTAACCCAGCCATATCTTCGGGATATGCGCCGGGAAGGTCCTCTAGACCGGGAAAAATGTCGTCAAGTGGAAGGTCCACTCGGTCCGAAGTGGACGGAGGGTCGGCTGAATTGAGGCCGGCTTCCTCAAAGGCCAATTTCAAAGCCTCGTCGACTTCGGCTTCGAACTGATCTGACTCGGCGACCTCAGCTACTTCCGCTCACTTCGAATCAGACCCCTCGAAACTAACTTGCCACAAGTTTTTGAAATTGGTCAAAATAAGAGCGGTAAGAAACTCCCCACCCTTCGGAATTGGGATATTTTCTGCCGCCGAGAAGGTCGTATAAGTCGGTTCGTAGCGGAGCAGAACGTGGGCCGCCCTCCCTTGTTGCTGAAGACTCGGACGGCCGAAATATTTGAGCATGACCTTGATTTCTGAAAGAACGATGTCGTCGGTTGAAGTCAGGACTTTCTTCAAATCGCTTCCTGCACAAGCAAAACCATTTGGTCTCGAAAATAAAGCTTTATAAATATGACAACAAACAAATAAAAGAAGCTACACGGCCACCTGGTTCGCCCCTCCGTCTAGGAATAGGATCGAGGCAATCCTCGCCTTCACCGAATTCCTAGTTACCTTGGACAACAACCATGACATCATCAACTCGCTTCCCAGAGCTGGAAAGCATAGTCACTAATTGATGGTCGGTGTCCTTGGCCTTAAGGAAATAACGTCCGTGCCGACCAAAAGACTTGGCCAAGGCATAACAATACCGAATAGCAGGTATGCCAAGATTAAATCCTAAGGCGACAGTTTAGTGCTATAATTCCCATTACGATTCTAAAAAAGTTGACGTTAGGTTGGGAAGGGATTAGACCCCAATGGCAAAGCACAGCCCTAAGGAATAGGTGAAGGGGGAAACAGACTCCACCCTCTGCGATTGAAATGAGAGGGAAGACGATCGTGGTTTCATCAGCCTTCTCCATATCGAGGGTGCCGTCTGTCACGAGTGATAGACGGACGTCATCAGGAATGAAAAAATGGCGTCGGAAGCTAGAAATTCGATCCGAGGAGAGGAGATCCTTCAAATGTTTTGCCATTTCCTTTAGCCTATAGGAATATGTTAAACTAAAAACACACCAAGAAAAAGGATTCAAAGCAAAGAGGGAGAGAACTTACAAGAGACGAAGAGGATAGTGAATGAAAGGAAGTTGCAGAGGTAATTCGGAAGGCAGTCCTATGACAAGCACCTAAGAATGTGTATGTATTTGAAAAGACGTCGAAATTTTAAATCACAATAAATAGAAGTGTACGAAGAGGCGGGAAGTTGAAATGATACCCGAGAGGCGTGTGCTCAGACATCTGCATTGGAATGAGGTCAGCCGCTGAATTTCGACTCTGACTTTTCGAGTTCAAAACCAAACACTCCAGCCAACTGTCGTTAGAGAAGTGCTTGTGGGGCAATTGTGGCGGCCGAATATTGGGAGTCGTAAGGAGGCCGAAATAAATACACAGCATTCGGCCCCGTCTCGCATGTTCAAATCCTACCCTATTCGGCGATATAGCCGGTTGAGCAAGGGGCCGAATACAAAGCAATTTGCTACAAAAGAGGCCGAATGCCGAATTGAAAGTGGGCCCAATCCCGAGGCCCAAGAAAGAAACGATATAAATAGGAGAACATCAGTCAGAAAAAGGTATGTGAGAACTATTACGCTTAACTTAAAATACAAGTAATCTAGAGTGTAGAGACTGACTTGCCCGTCAGAGTGCTAATTCCGACACCCCTGATCGGAGTATTTATTTTTTTTTAGGTGATTACCTGAGAATCACAAGCTTTCTTTAGGATCAAAAGAATATTTCCAAACTACTTCTCCACAATATATTATATCTGACATTTTGGAGGTCCAATAGGCATTATTTTAAAATCTGTTTGAGAAAATGTCCAAGAGTCAACATCTTTTCGGCATTGTTTATTGTGTATGTTGTGGCTGCCAATATTGGATTCAAGGCACAAAAGTGCTCTACTTTTTATTTTATTTTTTATTTATACTTGTTGCTTATCAATTTGTGGGTCGATTGGTTAAAGTGTTATGTGCTTTAAAGGTGCCAACTTTGGTTTAGATTTGGTGTCTTTTTTAACTCTGTTTTGAAAATAATTTGTTCATCTATTTAGTTAGGTCTTTTTATTTATTTATTTGTAATTATTTAAAATTTACCTGAGAGTAATTTTGTGAGACTATCGTTTGTAGTTGTTTAAACTCTTAAGTGATAATAAAATTAGATTTTGATCCCATAAACGTAGTTCACATAAAAAAAAAATCATATAAAAATTATTATATAGTTATTGATTTAATTTTTTTATTTCAATTAATTTACTTGTAAAAAATAATCTACGAGTTAGGTAAAGGTTTATTTTCAAACATGTTGGCTGGATAAGCTTCACTGCAACAGGTCAAAATCCTCTTTATTACGGTTTTAACCTCTTACAGAGACTTTTATGTTGTCTTATTAAAATTTGGCTATCTGAAAATTATTCAGTGTGTTTAGTTTTAGTTTTTTGAATTAAATTTTTTAAAAATTGAGTTTTTTAATTTTTGTATTTTTTTGTTTTTAGTGATTATTTTTTAAATTTTAAATATTTTTATTTTTTTAGATGCACCTTACTTAAATATATCTAAAAAATAAAAAATTTGTGAAAAAATATTTTAAAAAATTAATAAATATATAAAAATATAAAAAAATGTACTGAATTCTCATATTTTTTTATTTTTGATATTTAGTGAATTTTTAAAAGGTTTTTTTCGCAATTTTTTACTTTTTAGCTATATTTATATTAGGTATGTCTAAAAATCAAAAACAAAATTACTTAAAATATTAAAAAAATTCAGTAAAAACAAAAAAACACAAAAAATAAGAAAGTAAGATTTTCTGAAAAATATTTTTAAAAAACTCTAACCAAGCAAAAATCGAGATCAATAAACACAGTAAAAGCAACCGGAAACACACAAATCCAACATCTAAACCATGATTCAAAGTTCAACAGCCATACAACCCCCAACCCCAAAAGAATATATATATATATATATATATATCGATATTTGGAATAAATAAACAAATAAATCAACACACACACACGCATGAAAATAGATAAAAGATTGATCAATTTTAAACGGACACAATGGTATGATGAAATAAACTGCTATTAACAAAACAAACAAGCAGCGACTAAGAAATCATTCAAAATCCAACATACAAAAACAACAACAAAGAAGATTACTGACTCATTTTTTCATTACCACTACCAGCTTATATGCTTATACTAAAAAACATAGTCAAAATTTAAAAATCGAATATGTGTAGAGAGAGAGAGAGAGATTACCGAATTGAATTGGGGATTCAAATCCTAATGAGCTGGTTTGGTTTGGGTTGGAGTTGAAAGTTGTTCAAAAAATCAAAGAATATGTTTCGAATTGGGGTCTCTCTTTGATAAGTGCTTCAACAAGGATATCTCTTTGAATGTGTGGTTCGGCTGTCTTTCATTTCATCTCCTAATTAATTGCACCTCTACCGACCTCAATCAATTTTCTTTAAAATTATACCATACCGACATAACAGATAATAATAATCAATCAATTCTCTTTAAAATCACCTGCCATTAAAATTATATCACACCGACATAGCAAATAATAATAATCAACCAATTCTCTTTAAAATCATATCATTTGAAGCGAAATTAAATATGTAAAATTAGAGAAATATAATATCACTTTATTTAATTAGCCTATTTTTGTTTTTTCATTAATGATCTACTCAGCCTCCGTTTGGGAAATGGGTTGGCTTTTTGGCTTTTTGGCTATTTTTGGTTTGGGAAGGGCTTTTTGGTTTTTTTTTTTACTTTTTTTTGTGAGAGATGATTGTAATGATTATCGGTTGGATTTGATGTTTTATTTTTTGTGGCTAAAATAGCCTATTTT
>NW_021025241.1:112971-135179 GCF_004153795.1 Camellia sinensis
CAACATGGCTTCCATATACTCCTTCATGTATTTCATACAATAAGTCTTCAATTTGGGAGGGATGCACACATCTCAAAAAAGAACCAGTAAAAGACCTTCTGTAGAGATGTCCTTCTACTGTTAGGCTAAACATCGCCGATTTCAGTTTGGTCTTGTGCGCCTCTTTGCGATCATCCGGCAACTTGACGTCCCTAAGAAACATCACTATTGCATCTATCCAACTTGGACCCATCTCCACACACATTGCTTCATACTCTGTGATTATTGGTTCCACACTTGGGCCTGACAAATAATCAACCATTATTGTCCTTGCCCCCCTGACTTTATTGTACTAGCCAGGTTAGCCAAGGTATCGGCATGGCTGTTATCATCTCGGCTAACCTGTTATAGTCGGCAATCCTAAAACAAGGCTAGCAATCTAACAACTTCTTGAACATAGGCTATCATTCTTTCATCTCGAGCTGCATACTCGCCTGTTGCCTGGTTCATAATAAGCCTAGAGGTGCCCTTCCCTCCGGCTCTAAAGGAATCCGATGATGAAGCCGAGGAGGATGATGTCAAGGATGATGCTACGGACGAAGAAGAGGCCGCTGTTGGGGCTAAGTCCCTCACTCTAAATGAGCAAGTCCTTGACTAGACTCAGGTTAAGGAGGACTACGTCTCCAAGAGCGCCTTTCCCAAGAGGGCTATATCAGATGTCGAGGTCAATACAGTCGAGAAGAGCCTCGACTAAACTCTGCTCGAGATCGATGCTGAGATCGAGGCGGAGAGGACTGCCGAGAATCTTTCCCAGCTATCTGCTGAGGTCGATACATAGCCAATCGCCAAGGCAGATCAGTTCACCTAGAATCTCTTCTCTTTTTGTACTGTCTTTTTTCCTTTGTAGGTGTTGCAACCTTTCTATTTTGAACAATGTTAAGTTTCAGTCTGGTCGATTTGCCTTGTCTTTGTATCCGAACAAGTTTCTCCCTTAAATGCATGCTTTTCTTTTTAAGTGTTTGGATGCTTTTCTTGTATGCTTAGTACTCCTTCATACTTTGAATATTTTTGCATTTCTCAAAGTATTCCTTAACTGTATAATCACCTCGGGTTATAATACCTCGGATATAAACCTTGAATGTTTTCCTCGGCCAACCATTAGCATACCTCGGCTAACACTTTAAAAATATCAAAATATTTTTACAAGTGTTATTCAATATTGCTTTTTTACCTTCATATGTTATCTTTTATTAAGACTTTGTCCTTTTCAGCCTACTTTCTTGTTGCCGACTACTTTCCTTAGCAGAAGGTCTCCAACTTTGAACTCTCTTAGGTTGACCTTCTTGTTGTAAGCCCTAGCAAGTTGTTGCTGGTCTGCCCCCAGTCGAATTGCTGCTCTTTCTCTTTTCTCCTCCAATAGGTCTAGATCTCGGGCTAGAAATGCCTCATTAATACCATTTTCCACTCCTTGGGTTCTGATCCCTGGAATGCCGTTCTCCAATGGGATGACTGCTTCTGTGCCATAAGCCATGGCAAAAGGGTAGGAATGGCAACGAGGTTCTCGGCGTAGTTCGATATGCCCAGAGTACATTGGGCAACTCTTCCACCTATTTTTCTTTTGCTGCTTCCAGCCTATTTTTGATCCCATCCAAGATAGTCTTATTAGATGCTTCTGTCTGACCATTACTCTGAGGAAAACTTGGAGTAGAGTAGAAATTCTTGATTTTGTACTTTGTACGGAAGCTTTTGATTAGCTTACTGTCAAACTATGTACCATTGTCTTTTATTTTTGCCCTTGGGATCCCAAACCTGGTGATGATGCTCTTCCATATAAAATTTTTCACATCAATATCTCGAATCTTCGCAAAGGGTTCAGCTTCTACCCACTTTGTGAAGTAATCAGTTGCTACCAGTAGAAACTTCCTTTGCCCAGTTGCTTGGGGTAGTTGTCCAACTAGGTCCATGCCCCACTGAGCAAATGGCCAAGGGTTGGTTACTAGGTTCAAATCTGCGGTTGAATGATGTATCAAAGGTGCAAACCTCTGGTACTTGTCGTACTTTTTGACATAGGCTTCAGCATCCTTCTGCATGTAGAGCCACCAGTACCCTTGAGTAATGGCCTTATTAGCAAGTGATTTGCCCCCAGCATGGCTGCCACATATCCTTTCATGTATTTCATACAAGAAGTCTTCAACCTGGGAAGGGTGCACACACCTCAAAAGGAGGCCAGTAAAAGGCCTTCTGTAGAGATGTCCTTCTGCTGTTAGGCTAAACCTTGCCGACTTTAGTCTGGTCTTGTGCGCCTCTTTGCGATCATCTGGCAACTTGTCGTCCCTAAGAAACATCACTATTGCATCTATCCAACTTGGACCCATCTCCACACACATTGCTTCATACTCTGTGATTATTGGTTCCACACTTGGGCCTGACAAATAATCAACCATTATTGTCCTTGCCCCCCTGACTTTATTGTACTAGCCAGGTTAGCCAAGGTATCGGCATGGCTGTTATCATCTCGGCTAACCTGTTATAGTCGGCAATCCTAAAACAAGGCTAGCAATCTAACAACTTCTTGAACATAGGCTATCATTCTTTCATCTCGAGCTGCATACTCGCCTGTTGCCTGGTTCATAATAAGCTGGGACTCACAGAAGACTACCACCTTGTCGGCTTCCATTGCTGTTGCTAATTTTAACATTGCGATTAGTGCCTCATATTCTGCTTCATTGTTTGAGGCTTTGAACCCCAAATAGATAGACTACTCCAACATTCGCCTATCTGGTGATACTAACACCACTCCTGCCCTGCTCCTTAATGGTTTGAACTCTTATCAACAAACAGGAAGAAGGAGTCGCCGATGTAGATATCGCAGGGCTTTGATTTTTCTTCTTTCTTCTACTCTGCTGTGGGGTTTTTTCCAGCTAGGTCTCTTCTTGTTGCCCTAGGCACCCTAACCAGCGGCTCACCGGAGCCCGATGTGGGATTGCACCAGGTGTGAACTCGGACACAAAGTCAGCCAGAACCTGACCTTTGATTGCCGTTCTGGGCCTAAACTCTAAGTCATATTGGCCCAACACCACTGTCCATCTGGCTACCCTGTCGGTCAGATCTCCTTGTTGTAACAGAGACTTCAAGGGATGCTCAGTCAACACCACAATCTTGTGGGTTTGGAAGTAATGATTCAACTTTCTAGAAGCCATCACTAAGGCCAGTGTCAATTTCTCTAGGGACAAGTACCTGGTCTCTGCGCCTGTTAGGGTTTTACTCACATGGTATATTGCCCTTTGTTCTCCTTTCTCTTCTTTGATTATCACTGCACTCGCTGCGTGCTCTAAAACCGCCAAGTATAAAAATAATTCCTCTCCAAGTACTGGATTTGACAGAACTGGAGCTGTTGCTAGGTACTTTTTTAAGTCGGCCAAGGCAACTTCACATTCCTCTGTCCATAAGAAATCTGTGGCCTTTTTCAACAAATTGAAAAATGGTTTACACTTATCTGAACTTTTTCTTATAAATCTGTTCAAGGTTGCGGCCCTTCTAGTCAACATTTGCACCTGTTTTGCCGATGTCTGGCTTTTCAAGTACAGGATAGCTGTAGACACCCCATTTTTGACTGCCCATAAGACTTGGGCGCCACTGATTGCTTACTTGATGGTGCAGGTGTGCAGTGCAAAGGTTCGATTTCTTTGGCAATGAGAGCGTCAAACCCCAGACTCACACCTCTTTTTGAACTAGAATGATTTTGACCAAAATGATTTTAGACCTTAAAACCCTCTCTTTCAAAACATTTTTGAAAAAAAGTTTCTACGCTGTTTCGAGGCTCACATTTCGTTAAATGTTACGTTTTTTGGTAAACCGAGCAAGAACAAAGTGGGAATGCATGAAAGAGAGGTAAACTCTTTGAAAATCTTTCAAACCACTTTGGTTAGATGTTTTGAGTTGAAGAAAATTGGAAGGGAGAAAAGAAACCAAGTTGGGGGAAGAAGTTGGGCATGAACCGTTAAGAGAGAGTCGAACAGCCCTTGCTAAATCAGGCCTATCCATTTGCACACTTGGATTTCAGCTATGAGGCTACTACCGTTGGAAAGTGGACTTCCAGGGCTTCATTGTTCACTCAATAATGTCTTAAAGCCGTGTCTGAATGAGAGAGATATGGCTGGTTGAAGTTAGGCATCAATCCGGTTGGACCGAAACTGAGTAGTCTTCACTAAAAAAGGGATATCTCTTCGTACACTTTGAATTTTGATGTGAGGCTTCCATAATTGGAAAGAAGACTTCCGGGGCTACAATTTAGACTCAAGAATGACCTAAAAATGAGTCCAGACGAAGGAGATATGCCTGTTTGAAGTCAGAGCCAGGAACTAGTTTTTGCTGTCGGCCATTGGGGGAATGTGCCGGCCACAAATGGAGTTTGCCAGCCATAGGTCGGCCAGAAGTGACCCTCGTCAGCCACCAATGGTGGCCGGTCGACCACAAGTGTCCAAGAAGCTCAGATTTTGCAGATATTTTTCCTCCAGCTATTCTACACTGTGCCAACTGTCTCTAAATCAGATATTTTTGACCAATGCTCTCTTTTTTCTATATAAAGAGGCCACATCTCTCATATTGCAAGGTTATCAAATTTTGGGAGCCTCTCTCTCTAAAAATCCTCTCTCTCTACAATTCTCTCTCTCTAGATTTCTCTCTCTCTTGCCCTTTTATGCATAGAAGTAGAGATACACTTCTCCTTTGCCTAGAGATCCTTGATCAAAGTTGCTTATCTTTGGGCTGAGATTCCTTGGGACCTTCTTTGAGCTTTAGAAGGTGATTTTAGTTCAGATTTGTGCTTATTTTATGCTTTGGCTCCGAGAGGTATATTACGTGCTTTGCTAGCTTGCTTTGAACACTCGCTTTGCCATCTTTTTTACACTATTTTTGAGCTAGTCTTTAATTGTAAAAACCTCTATTTTTCAGTCTTAAAAATGGTGGTTTGAGCCTATTTTGAGCTAAAGGGTTGTCTCCCCCTTTTTTCTCTTTGGCTTGTGAAGCATTTTGTGCCATTTCTTACATTCTTTAAATCAAATTTTTTTAGGCCTTTAAACCACTGAAATTCAGAGTTATTTCAGTGATGGAAAACATATTTTGAAGTCCAAAATATGAGGGGTTAGCCTTCCCTCCTTGTGTCTTGCTTCCATGTCTAGGTTGCTTCACATGTTAGCTTGATTTTCAAGCTTAACTTAGCTTGATTCAAGCATGTTTTAGGCTCTATTTTGGCATGTTTCAACTTTGTTTTGGCTTGGTTGGAGCATTTGTTGCTTGCTTTTTGTACTTGTAGTGCAATTTTGTTTATTAGTCTAGCATGCCTAATGGTTTAGCCTATTTCTGTAGCTTGTGTTAGCTTAACTTCAGGTTGTTTTAGCTACTATTTTGGCCTACTTTAACTCTGTTTTGAGCTGGTTAAGTCCTTCGAGGCTTGTATTGCATGGTTATAGTGTAATGGTCTTCACTAGCTTATTGTTTTGAGGTTTTAAGCATGAAGTGTTTGAGTTGTTTGCATGTTGTAGCATCATTTTACATGTGATTTCAGTGTATATAGCTCTGTCACACTCTCACTTATTTCACTCTTTCATTGCTTTTGAGAGTTGTGTTTTGAGTCTTGTTTGCGAGCTAACATGTGAGCATGTTTTTCTAGCCTTTTATGCATCAATCTTAGCATGTTTTTCTAGCCTTTTATGCATCAATCTTAGCATGTTTTAGCCACTGTTGTGGCATGTTTTAGCTTTGTTTTGAGCTAGCCTGGTCAGTTGAGCTTGGTATTGCATGCCTCTAGTATAGTGCTCTTCACTAGTTTAGTGTTCTTGGCTTTTGAACATGTCGTGCATGAGTTGCTTGCATGTTGTAGTATCGTTTTTTATGCCATTTCAGCACTAAAATGTCTACAACCTCCTCTATTCTTCACTTTTTAATTTGTTTTGAAAGTGGCCTTGAGCCCCTTGTTGGCTTGAGTGTGGAATTGAGGCTCTCATGCCTAATGGTTTTTATCTTCTCTTGAGGGTTTCTACCAACCAACAGCACGAGGCCTCTTTCATGCTCAAGGCACTTGTGGCTTAGAACCTCTTTCCAATTAGAGGACACTCACCTTGGACTTAACCTGTTAAATAATAATTCGATAATGTAAAATGTGTAAACAAAATAAACAAAGTAAAACATGAACAAGATAAGCATTTGTGTTGCATTGCATGTGTTTGGATCAGACGTTAATCCAAACACAAGAAATATGGGACGTTTCATACTCAAAGTGATGAAATGTGTCACGTTTCTTGGTCGCCGTCACCCTTGATCATACATGACAGGGTGGTGGCCCGTTGAGTCTTATTTGTGCATTCATTAAGCTTGTACAAGCTTGACTCTTTGGCCATCATGCATTGAAAATGCTTGATTAGTGGCTTGAGAGCCAAGTGCCATAGTCTTTTGAGCTTGAGAAATGATAAGGAGGGTGGCAGTAGACACATCCCTTGAAAAATGCATTATTTTGCTTCTGTTGCTCTCTATTTTGGCAAAAACAGAAGTCTGGAAAAAGCAGTGGCCGACCGGCCACCTGAAGTAGCTGATTGGCCACTTAGACCAGCCGACCGGCCAGTTAGGGTGGCTGACAGCTACCTTTTGTGGCCGACCGGCCACCAGCCAATTTTTGTGCAAAAGTGTTCCTGTGTTGGAGGAAAAGTACTCTGGAAGTTGATGCAATTTTCAGAGAGCAAAACGAGTGCAAACTGAGGCAACCAATGACAAGGCGATGGATTTTCGGGAGGAAGCCAACCGAGCATGCATGTCTCCCTCGCCCTCGAGGCCACTTAATTGCTTTAATTAGTTAGCGTGGCTATTTATTCAATGATGTTGAATTTAATTAGTTAGTGTAACTAATTCTTTAGTTTCGGTTTGTAATATTTTAGCTACCTTAGAATAATTAGTTAATTTATTTCAATTATTGTAATTAATTAGCTTAGAATAGTTAATTAGTTGTTTTGTAATAATTAGCTTAGCTTAGTGTAGCTTAGCTTATTCATTTGAACCCTTCTTTGCGAGGGCGTAATGTTGTAATAAGTGTGTGTGTGTGTGTCCACATGTCTTCCAACCCCACTTCTTTCTCCCTTTTATTTATCTGCTTTCAATGGTTAGATTAGGGACATTTTCAATTAGCATACCTTATGCTTGCATCATTCATTTGTCTTGCATACACCGAGGCTCGGCGCATCATTCAAACTGCATTGTATTTCAATACTTTTTTGAATACGTGTTTCAAAGTGTGTTATCAAATCGTTGCATTCATATACCATGATTAGGTAGCCAAGCCTATTTAGTTGCATTATTGCATGTGTTGCATTTGGCATCTTAACATAGATAGGATCATACATCTTTCTAACTAGCTTTTGTTTTGCCTTGGAGTACACTGTAAGTTTTACGCTTTAGCATACTTGCATGAGTGTGAGTGTTGCCGTGATAACATGCTTGCCATGAGCCCATGTGCTTAAATGATTAACTGCTTAAATGCCTGTGGATGAAGGCTTTGTTGCTTGAATTTGAACAATTTGATGATTGTGAGTTTTAAGCCCACTTTGTGAAGTGGGAAATCATGTTTTAAGCCCATCATGTTTGATGGCAAATCCGCATTTTAGCCCACTTGAGGGTGGCAATTTCAAACCATTTTCGAAAACAAACATGAGTTGAATTCGTTCCAAGTCTTGCGACTTAGTCTATACTTGTATGTGCGCATCACATAGTAAAGTTAGCTAATAACCGGAATAAGAACACATAAGGTTTATAAAACAACATATCATGCTTAGTAGAGGCCGATGCTTTGATTGAGTGAGCGGGGGTGCTCATTTCAGGACCTTCCCCTCTCGTACCCAAGTTTCCGAGCCGAGGCAACTTTGGTGATGACGGACACATGGCCTTTGGCATGAGTCAGGGTTTCCTAAATTTTTCAAAAATAAAATATTTAGGTGGCGACTATGTAATCTGGCAAAGCAGTCCAATTTTGGCATTATTTGATTCAAAATCTGATTTTTCAAAATGATTTGCCAAATTGGACTCTTTGGTGTTTATCAGTTTCACATTGCACTTTGTGAGACTAGATTCAGAACCGTGATAGGAGTTCGAACTGTAGGACCAATTCGAGCTCTTCGAAAAGGGGGCGCGAAGAAAGTCGAGCTACAATAGCCTTGATTTGATCTGGGCTTGCCTCAATGCCCCTTCTGGTAACCAAGTATCCTAAGAACTTACCAGACCCAACTCCAAATGCGCATTTCGAAGCATTGAATTGGAGCCGATATCTTCTAAGGATATCAAAAACTACTTTTAAGTCGGCTAGGTGATTCTCAGGTTCTTTGGTCTTCACGACCATGTCATCAATGCACACTTCCACTGTTTTGCCAATCAGATGTCTGAACATTTTGGTTACCAATCTCTGGTAGGTAGCTTCTGCCTTTTTCAACCCAAAAGGCATCACTCTGTAGCAATACAGCCCTTTTGGGATGATAAATGCAGTCTTCTCCTCGTCGGGAGGATACACTGCTATTTGATGGTACCCCTGTAAGCGTCCAGGAAGCTCATCCTTCCATGCCCTGAAGTGGCATCCACTAATTGATCGATCTTGGGGAGTGGGAAACTGTCTTTGGGACAAGCCTTATTCAAGCTGGTGAAGTCCACGCAGACCCTTTACTTCCCATTCTTCTTTTTCACAACAACTGTGTTTGATAACCAAGTTAGGTAGTTTACTTCCCAAATGGCTCTGGCCTCCAACAATTTGTCCATTTCCTCCTCTATTGCCTCCACATGAACCAATGTTAGCCTCCTTGCTCGCTGAATGACAGGTTTAGCCGACCTATCTACATTTAGTCTATGGCAAGTGACCTCGGGATCAATGCTAGGCATCTCGTATGGCGTCCAGGCAAACACCTCTATGTTTGCTAGCAAGAATGACTCTAACTCCTTCTTCTCCTCCTCGGCCAAGCTTGAGCCGAGAAAGAAGAAGTGCTTTTCATCCCGTCGTTGGACCAGGATCTTCTTTAAGGCTTCCTCGTATTTGTTGGCCAGCTCTTTGCCGACGTCATTCAGGACCTCCATGTCCTCATCCTTAATCTCAACTGCTTCGTTTCTCGCACATTGCAAGTGAATTTTATTACTGCCATAGAGCAATTCTTTTTCTGCACCCGATCCCCTTTGACTTCCTCAATTCCATGCTCCGTTGGGAACTGCAACAGCTGGTGCAGTGTTGAGGGAACAACCCTTACTGTGTGCAAACATGGCCTTCCCAACATGACATTATAAGGGGAGGGAGTGTCAATTATTGTGAACTCTGTGCTTACATTCTTGGTGCCTACATGCACCTCTAAACTTATTGCTCCCAAGGGCCATGTCGACATTCCATTGAACCCGACTATTAGGCTGTTGGATTGCTTCAAATCATCTCGATGAAGGCTAAGCTCCCCGTAATATCTGACATACATGATGTCACAAGAGCTGCCTTGGTCAATCAGAATGCGCCTTACCTAGCATTCTCCAATCTTGAGGGATACTACCAGAGCATCATTGTGTAGATGCTGCACCATATCTAGGTCGGCTTCAATAAAGGACACCATTGGTCCCTGGTATTCGTCCGTCCTAGGCCTCTTTTGCTGGACCTAATACACATGTGGTAAGTGCTTCACCCTCTGTGTCTTCCCACGCACCTCGCTCTTATTAACCCTTGAGTGAATCACATTGATCACTCAAGGCCTGTCTGTTTGCGGTTGTGGTGCTGGTGGAGGTGGTGCTGCCGCTGTCTAGGGTAGCCTTGCTTGCTTTTTTGTAATAACCCGACCCTCGTATGTGATTGTGTGATATATTTTAGTCTATTATTCTGAGCCTTCAAATACTTAATGTGAAATTTCAGGAGAAATTAAATTTAAGTACATAGATGTTATGAATTTAACATGTATCTATTGGGCAATGAGAGTATTTGTCACACCTAGAATGGGTAAATTAGAAATTGAGAGTCTTAGAGACTTAGTAATCTGAAACAGACGTCATATTTGGAAACGACATAATTTTTAGGTAATAATAAGCATATTTGCAGAAATTTGATTTGGGAATGATTAAACGATTGGATTTTGTCTTATTCCTCCTTTATAATATATATATATATATATAAGAGCTCTTGGGCCATTTGATCAAAAAGCCTTTTAAATTAAAATAGCTTCTAAGAAAAAAGACTAAGGGAGAGAAGAATTGAGAGAGTGGAGCATCAAGAAGGTTAGAGATTTGCAAATTGAAGTGTAAGGTATGTAGATGTCTATTTTGTTCTCATAATCATGTTACTTAAGGGTTGAGATTGTGGTGCTATGTGTGTGTAAGGAGGAGATTGGCAAGATAACCATATGTGTGAATGTTTGATTGAATTTGAAGTAGCTACAAGAAGCTACACTCCTTCCTCCAATTCTTTTGCTTGAATTCAATTATATGACATGGTTTTGTGCATATATGTTTATGTTAGAACCTCATGAGAGTGCATGTATTTATGAGTTTATGTTTGTGAGTTATGAACTTAAGAGTAATGATCTAACTTATACTCACTTGAAGCATGTATTTTGATTTTTAATCACATGAATTTGGGACTTTAGACTATCAATTTATAGTTGAATTTTGAGGCTCTAAACATACCTGTAAAAGGATAGAATTTTGAGGAAGTTTTCGGACTTTTTGTGCAGAATCGCCGCACGTGCGGGGGTCAAGGCCGCACGTGCGGGAACCCTAGCCGCACGTGCGGGAGTCATGGCCGCACGTGCGGGAAAAATGGCAAATTTAAGTGTTCTGCACTGCTAAAAAGGCACGTACGGGGCATCACTGCCGCACGTGCGGGAGACTTTACCGCACGTGCGGGGATCCTAGCCGCACGTGCGGCCCAGGCTGGGAAAAATGGGTTGCTCTATTTTGCGTGTTGGCTCCTCTAACGTTGTCGAAACCTGCAATTGATATTGTTATGATGTTCGTTAATTTAGTCGAAGTAAAATGAATCAAGAAGTGATTTAACAAGAAAGAGGAGAACTAATTTATCCGTTGTGCATGTGTAGGACACGCTTCAAGAGGATCAAGTGCCCCGCCGCAACACAGTGAGTAATAGTACTAGATGTACCTGAATCACGCTAAGTGTTACTGTTATTAATGTTGTCTTTAACATATATGCTACTTGGAAAGAGATGTAAAGTTATGAAGTTGAGAAACATTGTGAAGTTGTGAAAGTACCAAAAGAACTTGTGAAGTTATAAAATTCAGACAATGTGAAACTATGGAAACACCGAAAGAACTTGTGAAATATGAACCTATGAGGCCGAGAGCCAACTTGTGAAATATGAAATTAAGGGGCCGAGGGCCAAATTGTGAATTTATGATTCTAAGTTATGGAATTATGAAGCCAAGGGCTAATTGTGAACATGTGAACCCCTTAGGCCAAGGGCCAATCGATGAGATTGTGAACCGATAAAGTTGTTCGATAAATGTGTACAGATTCAGACTCGCTACATGATTTCCCCATTACTTACGCTTTTATATGTGTTACAATGTTAATGATGTATCGAAGCATTTTAATACTATTATTCACTAAGCCTGGCTCACTCTATGTTATGTCTGTTTCTGTAGGTAACCAAACTGGAGGTCGGTCCTAGCCCTATCACTGTCACACTTTTGTCAGCCTAAGCATAACCAAACCTTTAATTGAAGCTGTTCATTTTTGTGGTGTTTCGCTAAACTATAGCGTATACTCTTGTTTTGGCTTAGGAGGAAATGTATATAATGTTTTGTTCTGCGCCCAATCTTGGGGCTAGTTTTGTAGATGTATATATATATCTAGTTCTTTTGTGTATCCCTCATATCTACTAATTTTATACGGTATCTGTGATCCTGGCATGAAAGTAATCACTCAATGGGTGCCATACTTTTTTTTATTTTATGTTATCTTTTGATGATAATGCTTTCGTTCAGGCCCCTATGTTATATATATATATCAGGTTAAGTGTCTATTTCTGCATAGGTCATGCCCGACCTTTTAGGGGCAGGGTTGGGGCGTGACAGTGGTATCAGAGCACGAGTTGCTATCTCACACATGAATCCATTGAGCCTTAGGATGTCTAGAAAAGACTTAGGCATCATGCATGACATCCTAAAATGTATGAAAGTTCGATGGCAACGTTTAGTGTACTTTACTAATGTTAACAATTTGAATTATGTTATTAGATATACTTGAATGTTATGAAGGTTATGGTGAGAACAAGGACAGAAGATCTGGAAGATGTTACTGCAGCGCGGTTGGACCGAATGGAAAGGATGATGATGGAAATGGCGGAAACTTTAAGGCAACAACAACAACAACCGCAACCGCCACCGCCACCGCCACCGCCACCGGTACCCCCACCTGTAGTGCAGGATTTTCATGTTGAGGACTGAACTATTACACTCACAAAGGAGTTTAAGAAGATGAAGCCCCGTCATTCAAAGGAGGGATAGAACCACTGAAAGCTGAGGTGTGGGTGTTGGGAATCAAAAAGTTATTTGAAGTCTTTCCTTGCACCGAAGCCCAAAAGATGCAATTGGCTGCCTTCACTCTTGAGGATGAGGCGCGAAGATGGTGGATGCTCACAAGGACCATACACCCAGGATTAACATGGGGTAGATTTCTAGAGTTGTTCTATGACAAATATTTTCCCCAAAGAGTGCGGGATAAGAAGATGACAGAATTTGAAACTCTTAGACAAGGAAGTAAGACCGTGGCAGAATATGAAGCTCAATTTGCAGAATTGGCTCGGTTTGCGCCTCATATGGTAGATACGGATTATAAGAAAGCATAAAAATTTGAAGGGGGATTACGGGGTGCTATCCTAGACCGGGTCCATATGTTAAAGCTACCTACTTATGTCGATGTGCTAGAAAGGGCCGTTATAGCAGAAGGAAATCTTGCTGCTCAGAATCGGACTTCCGAGTGGAAAGGGAAGAGGCAAAACAATCAATGGTCAAGGGGATTAGTTACTCCACCAAATAAGAAGCTTAATTCAGGGAACTCCAGCACCACCACCCCTGCTCAAAACTCCAGCCCTGTGTGTCCAGACTGTGGAAGGCAGCATCGTGGGACTTGCCACTGGAAGACTGGAGCTTGTTTTAAGAGTGGTAAAACGGGTCATTTGGTAAGGGATTGTCCACAGTGGACTCAACAAAAGGGTACTAGGACTACCACTAGTTCCGCGGGATCTACACCAACCCCCAACGCAAAGGTAGCTGCTAAACCTACTAACAATAAAGACACTACAAGGCAAGGTAGAGTGTTTGCATTGGTTCTAGGAGATGTACAGAATGCGGCAACAGTGGTGTCAGGTACATTTATTGTTCATGGTCATTCTGCTCATGTATTGTTTGATTCTGGCTCCACCCACTCTTTTGTGTCAAAACTATTCGCTCCTAATTTAGATAAAACTAAAGAAAACTTGTCTTATATGTTATGTGTGTCTTCCCCTTTGGAAGACTCTATGATCTGTACTTCTATATACTTAGCTTGTGAACTTCAACTTGGGGATATTCGGGTGTATGCTAATTTGCTACCTCTCGACATGACCTACTTTGATGTTATTCTGGGAATGGATTGGCTGAGTGATTATGGTGCAACTATAAACTACTTGACTAAACAAATCAATTTCCACCTTCTGGGACATCTAGAGTCTATTGTTCAGGGACAAGAAGTGACTTCACCACCTTATCTGATTTCTGCAGTCAAGGCTTGTAAACTACTTCAGAAAGGGTGTCAGGGGTATTTCTGCAGTATTTTGGAGGGACAAGTGATGAATGGGGATATTGATATGATTCCAGTTGTTCGTGAATTCCGGATGTCTTTCCCGAAGAATTGCCAGGGCAACTGACAGAACGCGAAATTGAGTTTATAATTGATGTGGCGCCGGGAACTCAACCTATTTCCACGACTCCATATAGGATGTTGCCAGCTGAAATGAAAGAATTAAAGATTCAATTACAAGATTTACTCGATAAGGGATTCATCTGTCCGATTGTATCTCCTTGGGGTGCACCGGTTTTATTTGTGAAAAAGAAGGATGGCACACTTCGGCTATGCATTGATTATAGGGAACTTAATAAGGTAACAATCAAAAACAAGTACCCCTTACCACGGATTGACGATTTATTTGACTAGTTACAAGGGGCACAAGTTTTCTCAAAAATTGATCTATGGTCTGGGTGCCATCAAGTGAAGATTAAAGCTGATGATGTGGAGAAGGCAGCTTTTCGCACTCGGTACGGTCATTACGAATTTCTAGTTATGCTCTTTGGAGTTACTAATGCACCGGTGGCATTTATGGATCTAATGAATCGTGTTTTTAAGCCGTTCCTGGATGAGTTTGTGGTGGTCTTTATTGATGATATTCTTATTTACTCAAAAAGTGCAGAAGCTTATGAGGATCATCTCCGCCTAATCCTTTAAACACTCTGGGAGAAGAAATTGTATGCAAAGTTTAAGAAATGCGAATTCTGGCTACCGGAGGTGGCATTTCTGGGGCATTTAGTAACAAAGGAAGGAGTCTCCGTTGATCCACATAAAATTGAGGCGATTGTGAATTGGCCAACTCCTACCAATGTAACCGAGGTGCGTAGTTTCATGGGATTAGCCGGGTATTACAGGAGGTTTGTTCAAAATTTCTCCAAGATCGCCGTGCTGCTTACACAATTGACTCGAAAGGGAGTTGTATTTGAATGGTCAGAAGAGCGAGAATCTGCTTTCCAAGAATTGAAAACAAAGTTGATTACAGCACTAGTTCTGGCCTTACCATCCGGTACCGAAGGGTTTATCATTTACAGTGATGCTTCGCACAAAGGGCTTGGTTGTGTACTTATGCAAAAATGGACGAGTTATCGCTTATGCCTCTCGACAATTGAAACCCCATGAGAAGAATTATCCCACACACGACCTTGAGCTAGCGGCAGTGGGTTTTGCTTTGAAGATATGGTGGCACTATCTCTATGGCTCGACCTGCGAAGTCTACACTGATCACAAAAGTCTCAAATACCTCTTTACCCAGAAGGAATTGAATATGCGGCAGTGGCGATGGTTAGAGTTGATTAAAGATTATGACTTACAGATCCATTACCATCCTGGAAAAGCCAACACAGTTGCAGATGCACTTAGTCGGAAGAATATGGGAGATTTGGCAAACCTATTGACGGGGGAAAAGGAGTTGAGGGTTGAATTAGATAAAATGAATGTGGACTTTGTGGTACGTGGACAAGAGGCAGTACTAGCAGCAGCAATGACTCAACCGACGTTACTGGAAGAGATCAGGTTATATCAAATAGAGGATGACACTCTAAGAAAGATATGTGATGAATTAGAGACAAAACCAAGACTGCGGTTCAACTTTATGGATACGGTGCTTAAGTTTCAAAACCGAATATGTGTCTCCAATGTGTTGGAGCTTAGACGAAAGTTGATGGAAGAAGCGCATGCCTCGAGATTTTCAATACATCCGGGAAGTACTAAGATGCACCGGGATTTGAAGCAAAATTTTTGGTGGCCAAGTATGAAAAAAGAGATTGCGGAATTTGTTTCTAAGTGTTTGCAATGTCAGCAAGTAAAAGCAGAATATCAAAGACCAGCAGGCTTATTACAACCCCTTCCAATTCCGGAATGGAAGTGGGAACACCTGACCATGGATTTTATTGTGGGGTTACCACGAACTCCTCGAGGCATGAATTCGATATGGGTCATTGTAGACCGGCTAACAAAGTCTGCTCACTTTTTGCCAGTGAAAACTCAATATAATGCAGATAAGCTTGCAGTGATTTATGTAAACAAAATTGTAAGGCTTCACGATGTTCTGGTTTCAATTGTGTCAGATAGGGATCCCAAATTTGTTTTGAGATTTTGGCAAAGTCTGCAGGAAGCTATGGGTACGGAACTTAAGTTTAGCACAACTTTTCATCCTTAGACTGACGGTCAATCTAAGATAACGATACAGACTCTAGAAGATATGCTCCGAATGTGTGTGCTGGATTTTCAAGAAAGCTGGGAAATACATCTACTGTTGATAGAGTTTGCATACAACAATAGTTACCATTCGAGTATTGAGATGGCACCTTATGAAGCTCTGTATGGAAGACCATGTCGCTCCCCCACGTGTTGAGTTAAGGTTGGAAATAGATCATTATTAGGGCCTGAAATTGTCCAACTAACAACTGAAAAGGTTAAAATTATTCAGGAAAAATTGAAAACTGCTCAAAGTAGGCAGAAGAGTTATACGGATAACCGACGAAGAAATTTGGAATTTGAGGTGGGTAATCATGTTTTGGTAAATGTTACTCCAATGAAGGGACATCCCAGATTTGAGAAAAAGGGTAAATTGACACCCCGATATGTTGGACCATTCCAAGTTCTGGAGAAAATATGTTCGGTGGCTTACCGAGTTGCCCCCTCTCCTAGTATGAGTCAAGTAAATAATGTGTTCCATGTGTCTATGCTTCGAGGGTATCTTTCGGATCCGTCTCATATCATAGATTACCACCAAATTGTGTTAGATGATAAGTTAACTTATGAAGAAAAACCAATTCGAATTCTGGATCGGCAAGTGAAACAATTACGGAACCGGGAAATTCCAATGGTGAAAATTGAATGGCAAGAACATTATGGAACCGAAGCTACTTGGGAAAAAGAAGAGGAAATGTAACACCAATATCCACATCTATTTGCTTACAGGAAAGTGTATTTCACGCTCGAGTGACCTTGTTATATCAGTCCGTAAATTAGGGTTTCAGATCACTTTTTGCAGCCCCCTCTCTCTCTAAAACTTTCCAAATTTCCAGGTCTGGAGCTTCTCTCTCTAGAAGTCATCTTCTCTCTTTGATTTCTCCAAATCCATGGGTATTTAAGCCTAAGTTCTTCACCAAAGTTGGTTATCACCTCGAGGGCTTCGTTGTGTGTGGTGGAGATCGAGTTTCGACACCGTAAATTTTGGGGTTTCATCTCAGATTCTCTTCAAAACTTGAGGTAGGGATTTTCTACACTCCAATATGATTTTTAGCTTAGTTATTTGCTATTGTGTATAGATGATGAAATTTGGTTGTGGTTTGGACAAATCTAGGATTTGGGTGTGAAATGAAGAGAGAGGTTTTGATGAATATGAGGTAGATGAGTATGGGGCTTGAATATAAGATCATGTTGTGCCAAAATAGTTGATTTTGGTGTTTAGGTTGATATTTGGTGAAAGGGGGATTCTGCCCTAATTTTTATTAAATTATTATTTTGCATAAATAATTGGGATTAACATTGAAAACGTGAAATTGGAAGGTTGTGATTATAAATGGTGATATTGGATATGTATTATCTCACCTATGGAAGTTTTGAATAAACTATTTATTTTGATATTGAACATCTCTTTAGAAATAATTGCATTGGGCTATCGGTGGAGGATAGCTATGATTGTTGTAAAAATTACATGAAGATTAGGCGATTTAATGCTAATCCATTGTTGGTGTCATTGAATATGACCATGTTATAGATACATTGTATATGTATGTTTATTGGGAGGAGAAAGGGGATGTACTCCATATGTGATTATGTTTATAAATACATTGCATATGTATATTTGTTTGGGAGGAGAAAAGAGATGGACTCCATTTAAAGCAAGTTGGCCGGAGTGTCCTGGGTGAAAGACCTGAAATTTTATGTATAAATGGGTGCCGATTCCTTCGGACAAAATATCTGTAAAATGGCAGGTTTGAAGTGTTTATGTGAGTTTTGCATAATTGGAAAATCATTGAGTTGTAGTCTCATTTTGATTGTTGAAAGATAACGAATTTAACTCATGAATTGAGTAGCATATATGAACTGGAAATAAAATTAAAGGAAAATGGAATAAGGTTGGTTTTAGTGGCATATGGATATGCAGGTCTTGTGGATGTTTTAGGATCGGTATTGTTTATGTACGTGGTATTTATACCTTTGCTAAGCCTCATAAATTATGTTAGATTATTTCCACTAGGCTGTTGGCTCACCCTATATGGGAATACCTTTCTTAGGTACAGGTGAGATGTTTCTTCCAATGCAATAGCGTGGATGGAGTTTTGGGAAGCAAGAACTTCTTAATTATGCTTTATGTGTGTATGTTTGTTATTTGTAAAGCCAAGGGCTTAAGATGTAATGAGCGAGACTCAATTTGTGTAACTAAGCAATGACTTGGAAACATGTAAGCTTACATGGCATTTAACTGATTGTTAAACAGTGAATTCTGATATATAAAAGTATGTTGTTTCTTATATTTATTCCGCATATGAGTTATCTTTATATTATTTTGAGGGCGTAACATGTCATCACTTCAAAAAAATGACTACGTCGCTTGACAAGATATATATATATATATTTTTTTGAAAATTTAGTTATTATTTTTACTTTTCAGGGTTTTTGAAATTGAAACTGAAATCGTAAGTTTTTAGGAATTGACAGGATTTAGGAATGTGGGGGTATTTTAATAATTAAGATTGAATTAGAATGGTGTGAATTTAAACTCCTTAACTGACCATATAGGAATGGCATTTTGGTGATAGTTTCAAGTCTTAAATCATGGAAAGGACTGAGAGAACTAAAACTTCCAGAAAAATGGAAGTCAAGTGTTAAAAAATGAAGAGGATAATAGAACCTTCTCACAAAGTGACAATATGATTGTCCCTAGTACTTAGAATGCTCTTTTTTTTTTTTTCTTTTTTTGTCCTAGATTCAGATCATTAATATGAACATTCTTTTTTATTAATTTTGAGGTTGAGGTGAGGTGTAAGGCAGAAAACTGTAGGTCAAAGATGATTAAAGTACCTGACGGCCAAGTGACTGAATCTAAAGCCGGCCTTGCATGCTGCTACATACAAATGCGTTGATGTATGATAAGATTATGCAATTCCATTCTCAATTTTATTGTGAGTGGGAAAGAGATTCTCCACATCATTGCCCCAAGTCTATAGTACATTTTGTTTAAAAAATGTATGGTACATAGAAAATCAATGGTTCAGATTGAGCCACATCATTAAAAGTGACCTGGTAAGCAGGTCACTTTTTATAGTTATGAGCCAAAATCATATTTGTTCATAACTAGAATCAAATTAATCATAACTTAGTTATGAGCTCTCATCACATATCTCATAACCACATCTCATAACCAGCACCATTTTGTTGATAACCAATATCATATACTTCATAACTACAATCACATATCTCATAACTACATCTCATAACCAATATCCTTTAGCTCATAATCACACCACTTTGATCATAACCAATATCGCATATCTCATAACTACTACCCATATAACTCATAACCACATCTTATAACCAATCCCCCTTTGACTCATAACCAACATTACATATCTCATAATCAACACCCTTTTGCTCATAACCACATCACTTTGATCATAACCAATATCACATATCTTTATTTGAAGGGACTTACCATTCTTCTGGCTAGTAGTTGCATGATAGGATATGAACATTATAAAAGCCTAGCCTGTGGAAGACAATAACAAGAAATAACTTACAAGTTACAAAACTCCAATGGTTGTCATTAGATATCCTGAGTATTGTTAGTTGTTGTCTGTTTTCTTTCCCTGATCTATCAAAGGTGGAATCGAAGATGGTACAAAAACTGTCTACAACAAAGTGGCCGGTCATTGGTATGCTATCAGGACAGCTTCAAAACACTCATCGCTTGCACGAGTTTGTGACAGAGGTCGTGAAGGAAAGTGGGGGCACATTCATGTTTAAAGGCCCTTGGTTTGCTAACATGGACATGCTGCTAATGAGCGATACTGCCAACATCCAACACATCTTTAGCAAGAACTTCTCAAACTATCCAAAAGGCCCTGAATTTAATAGGACCTTCGACATTTTGGAAAATGGAATTATCATTGCGGATTCAGAATTCTGGAAAACCCAAAGGAAAACTACAATGTCACTGTTCAATCATCACTGGTTCCAAAAATTTGTGGCGAAAACTAGCTGGAACAAAGTGGAAAATGGGCTAATCCCAGTTTTTTAGCACGCCACAGAGCTTGGAACAGAGATGGATTTGCAAGAGTAAATTCAACGCTTCGTGTTCAATAGTACATGCATATTGGTTTTGGGTCATGGCCCAGTTTCCCACTCCACTGGCTTACCAGATGTTGCATGTGAGAAGGCACTCACTGATGCTAACAAGGCTATTTTATACGGACATATATTGCCAGAAAGCTTTTGGAAGCTGCAAAGGTGGCTTCAAGTTGGCAAAGAAAAGAATTACACTAAAGCGTGGGAGACAATTGATCTGTTTATAGCCCACTGTATCTCATTAAAACGTAAGGAATTAAGAAGAAACACAACCCAAATGGGGGAAGACTGAGAGGAGGCTTTTGATCATGACTTGTTAAGTTTTTTTTTTCACAAATAGGAAGTTTTGGATCGAATTCCGATATAATAAGGATTACCATATATAACACAAAATTGTAAAAAGAACCAAATTCTTGTCAGTGATGATGTATAATAAAAAAATGTGACTTTTTGAGACGGCACAACTTGTCGTCGCAAAAAATGTGACTTTTGGAGACGTCAGAACTTACCGTCTCAAAAAAATGTGACTTTTTGAGACGACACAACTTGGCGTCGCAAAAAAATAGAGCATTTGCGATGATAGAAATTGCTGTCGCAAAAAAAAAAGAGTATTTGCGACGGTACCAACTGTAGTCGAAAAAAAAAAGAAAAAGTTTTGTGCGATCGTAATACGTATCGTTGCAAAAAAAAAGTTTAAAAATATATATATATATATATTGTGGCTTTGAGACGGCTTCATATATATATAGTCATAAAATGGTTTAAATAAATGCAACGGTATTTTTCTGTTACAAAAAATAAATAAATAAATAAATAAAAACGACGTCGTCTTACTTTTTTGAACATTTCTCCTTTCACCAATTTTTTCATCTTTCTATCTCTCTGTCTCTGTCTCTCTTCTCTTTCTCTTTCTCACTCATAACTCTTCTCTGTCTATCTGTCTGTCTATCTGTCTCTCTCTTTCTCTATGTGTCTCTGTCTTTGTCTCTCTTATCTCCCTTTCTCTCACTCATCACTCTTCTTTGTCTGTCTGTCTCTTTCTTTCTCTCTATGTCTCTGTCTCTCTTCTCTTTCTCTCTCTCACTCATCATTCATCACTCTTCTCTGTCTGTCTGTCTCTCTCTCTTTCTCTCTGTGTCTCTCGTCCATCTTTCTTCTCTTTATCTCTCTTATCTCTCTGTCTCTCTTCTTTTTATCTCTCTCGCTCTCTCGCTCATCTCTCTCTGTCTCTCTCTCTCGTTTATCTCTTTTCGCTCTTTCTCTCTCTCTCTCTCTCTCTTTGTCTATATCTTTTCATCCATTTTTTTTATCTTCCTTCATTTCTCTCTTCTCTTTCTCTCTCTCACTCATCACTCTTCTCTGTCTGTCTGTCTATCTGTCTCTCTCTGTGTCTCTCACTCATCTATCTCTTCTCTCATCTCTTTTCTCATCTCTTTTCTCTCTCTGTCTCTTTCGCTCATCTCTCTTCTCTTTATCTCTCTCGCTCATCTCTCTTCTCTCTATCTTTCTCTCTGTCTCTCTCGTTCATCTCTTTTCTTTTTACGTCTCTCTTGCTCATCTCTCTTCTCTCTATCTCTCTCGTTCATCTCTCTTCTCTCTATGTCTCTTTTTTGTCTCTCACTCTCTATCTCTTTTTCTTTCTCTCTCTCTCTCTCTCCCACTGTGTTTGCGTTGTTCACTCTCTCACTCCCGTTTTCTCTGTTTGCGTTGTTCTCTCTCTCTCCCACTGTGTTTACGTTTTTTTTTTTCTCTCTCTCTCTCTCTCTTGCTCATCACTCTGTCTGTCTCTCTCCTCTCTCTCCTCTATCTGTCTCTCACTCATTTATCTTTCTCACCACCCATCTCCTCTACCACCTTCACCACTACTACAAACGCTATTCCACCACCACCACTACTTCCATTGTCGCCACTTCACCTCTATGACTACCATTACTACTACCATCGCATACTTTGAATTATGCCTTGCCTCCGGAGTTCCGGACTCTTTCATACCTTGCCTCGGTTTGCGAACCGGGCTCTGTTTTCTCTTCCCAAAGGGAGGGAGAGGTCTCATAGATCATCTCTCAATGGCTGTAGGCTACGTTTCGTAGTCGAAGGCAAT
>NW_021025241.1:136037-180345 GCF_004153795.1 Camellia sinensis
TTGTAATTTATGTTTTTCTAAAAATAAACAAAAACTAGTTTATAAATTTTTTTTAAATATAAACAAAAAATGTAAACGTTACCAAACGCTACCTATGTGTTCTTGTTCTCATTATTAATCTAACCTTACTATGTGATGCGCGCAAGTAAGTATAGACTACATCGTAAGAATTGTAACATTTCAAGTCATGTTTGTTTGCAAAAATGGTTTGAGTTTGCCACCCTCAAGTGGGCTTAAAGATGTGGGTTTGCCACCAAACATAGTGGGCTTAAAACATGATTTGCCACTCAACAAAGTGGGCTTAAAACGCATATTTGTTGAATCGTTCCAATTCAAACAACAAGCCTTCATCCACAGGCATTCATGCAGTTTAGAATTTAAGCACATAGCCCCATGGTAAGCATGTGAAACATGACAATATGGAAATCACACTCATGCCAGTATGCTAAAGCATAAAAACTTACCGAGTACTTCAAGCCAAAAAAGAAACTATTTAGAAAGATACATGATCCTAACTATGTTAAGTGTCTAATACAACACATGCAATAATGCAATTAATAGGCTCGGCTACTAATATGGCATATGAATAGATTTGAACAACATGTGATAAACACGTATTCAAAGAAGATATTGAAATTGCAATGTCGTTAGAATGATGTGCCGAGCCTCGGTGCATGCAAGACAAATAAATGGAAGCAAACATGCAAGGATAAGGTATGCTAATTGAAACATGCCCCTAATTTAACCATCAAAAGCGATTAAATAAAAGGAAGAAAGACGTGGGGTTGTGAAACATACACACACGCACGTACACTTATTACAACATCACGCCATTGCGAAGGAGGGTCCGAATAAACAAGCTAACTAACTAGCTACGCTAATTAAGCTAACTAATTATTACAAAACAAATCTAATTAAGTAACATATTCTAAGCTAATTAAATATTACAAATCAAATTAATTAGATAAATACTAAGCTAATTAGATACAAAGCAATTAAACTAATTAATTAGTTACCATCAATTAACAAATCAAAGCGATTAAATGGCCTCGGGAAGTGATGGATGCACGCTCGGTTTCTCCACCCGAAAAGCCACCGCCTTGCCATCGAACAACTCTGTTTGCACATATTTGAACACCAACAGTGTTGCCAACTCCTAGAATGCCTCCGCTCCACCTCAGGAACACACTGTGCAAGATTTCATTGATGGCCGATCGGCTACCAATGGTGGCCGTCGGCTACCATTGGTGGCCAGTCGGTTACTGCTGGTGGCCGTCGGCCACTACTGACGGCCGGTCAGCCACTACTTCCCTGAACTTCCTTTTTTGTTGCAACAGAGAGCAAATAGAAGCAAAACAGTGTATTCTCAAGGGTTATCTGTACTGTTACCCTCCTTATCATCACACAAGCTCAAATGAGTGTAACTTTTTGCTCTCAAACCACCGATCAAGCAGTTTCCATGCATGATGGCCAAAGAACCAAGTTTGTACAAGTTTAATGAGCGCAAAACAAGACTCAAAAAGACCACCACCCTATCATGCATGATTAAGGGTGACGGTGTCCAAGGAAAGTGGCACATTTCATCACTTTTAAGTATGAAATGTCCCATTTTCCTTATGTTCGAATTCACGTCTGATTTGAACACATGCAATGCAACACGAAAGATGCTTATCTTGCCTCTTTTACTTGTTCATTTTGTTTACTCATTTTACATTACCGATTCATTCTTTAATCGATTAAGTCCAAAAGTAAGTGTCCTCTAATGGAAAGAAGTGTCAACCAAGGGGTAATTTAAGACATGAGAGAGATCATGTCATTGGTAATGAACCCTCAAAGAGGATTAAACCATTAAGCATAACCTTAGTCTTAAGCTTAAAGGATCCTAACTTTGAAAGAACTCTCAAATGCAAATAAAAGAGTGAAGCAAAGAGGGAGGTTGTAGAGATTTAGGTGTTGAAATTAAGTGCAAAACAACACTAAAACATCTTAACCACTCAAAAGAGTGATGATTAAAACATTAAAACATTAAGCTACTAAAGTAATTAACACTACAACTATGCAATACAAGGCTCAACTGAACTAACCAGCCCAAAATAAAGCCAAAACAGGTTATTTCAGAGGCAAAAACATGCTGAACTTAAGCTAAATTAAGCTAGAAAAACATGCTAACATATGAAGCTAACTAGGCATACAAACAAGACACAAGGAGGGGAGGCTAACCCCTCCAATTTTGGACTTCAAAACAAGGTTTTTACCACTGAAAAACCTCTGAGATTCAGTGGTTAAAAGGCCCAAAAAAGTTGTTTTGAAAGTAATGAAAAGATGGCACAAAAGCTTAACAAGCAAAGAGACAGGAATGATGGATCACCCCCAACTCAAAATAGCCTCAAACCACCATTTTTAGGTCATAAAAATAGAGGTTTTTATAGTTGAAAAGTAGGCCAAAAACAGTTTCAAAAGATGGCAAAATAAGTATGCAAAACAAGCTTAAATAAGGTAAGTGTTATACCGTTGAAGCAAAGCACAAATTAGGCACAAATTGAAGCTCAAACCTCTTTCTAGAGCTCAAACAAGACTCCAAGAGACCTCAACCCAAAGGTGGTCAAGTTTGATTTAGGGTTGATAGGCAAACTAGAAGTATATCTTTACTTGTATGCACAAAGGTTCAAGAGAGAGAGAAATCTAGAGAGAGAGAATTGTAGAGAGAGAGGATTGTAGAGACAGTGGCTCCAAAAATTTCCAACCTTCAAAAATTTCCAACCTTCAAAACAATAGAGAAGGGCCTCTATGTATAGAAATACAAAAGCTCAGGTCAAAAATATTTGAAAATGGGACAGTTGGAGTAGTGTAGAATAGTTGGAGGGAAAATATCTGCACAAAAACTGCCTTCTAGACACCAGTGGCCGACTGGCCATCACTGGTGGCCGAAAAAATGCACCTCTGACCGACACATGGCCGACACAAAAAATTTACTCTCCAGGTCAAACTTCAAATGATCATATCTCCTTCATTTGGACTCCTTTGCAGGTCATTCTTGAGCCTAAATTGAAGCCCCGAAAGTCTTTTTTCCAATGCTGGAAGCCTCACATCAAAATTACAAGTGTGCAAAAAACTATGCCTCTTTTAGTAAAGACTGCTCAGTTTTGGTCCTAACCAGATTCATGCCTACCTTCTCCTCAGCTAGTTTTCTTCCATCCTCTCTTGTTTTCTTCAACTTCAAACCTTTGAAGGATTTTTCAAAGATTTCACCTCTCTTTAATTTATTTTCACTTTGTCCTTGCTCAGTTTACCGAAAAGCGCAACATTTAACAAAATGCGATCCTCAGAACATCGTAGAAACTTTTTTTCAAAAATATTTTGAAAGAGAGGGTTTTAAGGTCTAAAATCATTTTGGTCAAAAAGGTTTTGGTCCAAAATGGGGTGTACGGTTGGGATTTGACGCTCTCTTTGCCGAAGAAATCGAACCTTTGCATTGCACAACTTTCATCACCAAGTAAGAAATCAGTGGAGCCCAAGTCTTAAAGGCGGTAAAAAATGTGGTGTCTGCAATTGCCCCTCTTTGACAGAGCTCAGAGTCATGAAATGATGTGAGTGAATGTCAAAGCCCAGAGACGGCCCATTTTGACAAGGCCGTAAGACTTGGGCAAACATACAAAATGCAGATGCAGTTGGCTGAACCAGAAGGTTGCCTACGTATTCCATTACAAGGAATCAAACCAACATAGTTCAGGGGCAGAATGCAAAATGATACATAATGCAACAAAACAATGTAAATGATATGTCGTTTAATACAATAATGCAAATGATATACAATGTAATTGAATCCTCACACAAATACCATAAAAGGATGGAGATACAATATCACGTTTAACATAGAAGAGGTGCCGGAACCCTTAAACCACAATTCTCTTAGTGGAATAGGCGTGTGCATATGCAGAACTATGTGTTTCGCAAAAACAATACAGAGTACAAGTAATTGGGTAGGATGACATAAGTGAGGAATGATCTGCTCGGGAAAGATAATGGTCCTAAATGCTGAATGCAACAAAACAAAATACGATACAATGGATGCAGTGAATAAGGCGTAAGCCGAACCACATTTTACCTAGAAAAGGTATGGACAAAAAACAAACCACGTCTAATATAGAAAAGGTGTCGAAACCCTTAGACCACAATTCTCTTAGTGAAATAGGCGCGTACACATTATCACAGAACCATGCTTCAACAAAGGAAATGTATGAGCACATGCCAAACTAAGCTTAACATGGAAAGAACAAAATGATAAAATAGATAATGCAGTAGATGCATGCAATAGATGCTATATACAATGTGATAGAAGTCATAGATAATAAATGCGATGATGATGCAGCGAGGAAGTGATGCTACCTTACAGGGGCAATCGGCGATGACTCACCTCATGCTGCTGGAGATCTTTCTCTTCTATATTTGCTCTTCCAAACCACAGGTACTACTTTTCTCCCTGACTATGTTCACAACTTTCCCTATTCTCTAACAGGGTGACAAACTAGGTTGGTTTAGTATCCAGAATTGAGGCGCATACACGCTACCTCAACCTATGGGATTGCCATACAGATTTCAAGCCGAGGATACACGTCTAGGTATTTAAACCAGACTTTAGTCTCAAAAATTCCGAACCTTTGCGTTCTAGGCATTGGCCATTCGATCTCTAGTTTCCACTGTCTCAGTTAATCTCCTAGGAACTCTTTGCAACCACAAGCAGGTGGTTATCCCTAACCACTGGAAGTCGTTCGGGAACGACAAACACTAAAGGAATTGCGCCTTTAGAGGATTTAAGGTCTCCTAGACCGGGGCGTGCACAAGACAGTGCGAATAATACAAAAAAAGAAAGGTGCACAAGACAGTGCGAGTGATACAAAAATACAATATGCACAAGATAGTGTGAGTAAGGGTGAATGAACAAGATAGCGCAATGCAAGTGCGCAAGATAGTGCGATGCAAAGGATACACAAGTTAGCATGAACAAAGGATGCGCAAGATAGCGCGATACAGGGGTGAATGCACAAAACAGTATGATCTATGAATGCACAACATAATGCACAAAAAAGTACAATGCAAGGTGCACAAAATAGTACGATATAGGGTGCACAAAACAGTGCGATGCAATGTGCACAAAATAGTGCGAACTCAAGTTGCACAAGACAGTGCGATACAAAGTGAATGTGCAGGATAGCGCGATGCAGATGTACAAGATAGTATGATATGGGTTAAATGCATAAAACAGTGCGATGCAAGTGTGCACAAGATAGCGCGATGCAGGGTGCAAATGACATTGCGATACAGGGTGCACAAGACAGTGCGATGCAAGGTGCACAAGACAGTGCGATACAGGGTGCACAAGACAATGTGATACAGGGTGAATGCACAGGATAGCGCGATGCAATACACAAACAAGTGCAAGTAAGGTGCGCAAAATAGCTCGATGCAATGCACAAACAAGTATAGGTAAGGTGCGCAAAATAGCGCGATGCAATGCGCAAACAAGTGCACGTATGGTGCGCAAAATAGCACGATGCAATGCACAAACAAGTGCAAGTAAGGTGCGCAAAATAGTGCGAGGCATGTTTTATGCAAAAGATATGAGCATATTCTATGCAAAATGAGAGCTTGTAATGAAATGCACAAGATAGTGCGATGTGCAAGAAAGCACGAGTGTAAAGTGCACAAAATAGTGCGAGTGTGATACGAAGTGCACAAAATAGTGCGAACAAAACAAAAGCACAAAATAGTGCGAGCAAAGTGAGTAATTGTGTGATAAATGTACTGAGTAAGATTATTGTACGATAGATGCACAGAAGTGAGATTAATGTGTGAAAGATGCACAGAATGACTGATTGGTTCACAATGCAATGTAATCACCATACATGTTCCATGTGAGAGAGGGGCATATTCTATGCAAAATTGAAGGCATGTTCTAAGAGACAAGAATATTCTATGCAAAATTGAAAGCATATTCTGTGCATGAATGAAAGCATATTCTATATTAAATCGAAAGCATGTTCTGTGCATGAATGAAAGCATATTATATGCATGATTCATAAACGATGCGCGGCACGTATGCAACAAAAGTGTATCTGAAAGTGCACATTATATGCAATAGAAGGGCATCAAATATGTACTTTGGTGCCTCCAATTTACCTCTCAGAGGACTTTGCAACATGCTCAGCTTAAAAGGATACATCCTGTTTATATTGGCGAGAGGTAACATCTGCATGCTGCTTTAATTGCCATTCTGACTTGAAGCAGGCTTAATGTTGTGGTCGAGGTACACTTATATTCCAGAGAAAGGCGAGGCCTGAGAAGGTGCACCTGGAATGCAGTCTCAGAATTTGCCGAAGTTGAGACACACTAAGATGCTCCAAATTTTCCCTCTTTTCTTTTGCTTTGCAGTCTGGAACCTATATAGCTTCGAATAGGTCTTGGTTCGGTTGTTCTCACATGACCTGGGTTGAACCCTGCAGTTTATGAAAGAAAGAATCCTGTTTTGTACAAATGTGGAGAGTGGAATAGCACTCTGAGCACAAAATGATTTATTTTTGAAATTGAGAATGAAAATGAGCTCTCAACTGGGTATTAAGCCTACGACTGACCACAGTACACCACGACTCAACAAAGAGAAAGACAGGGCAAAAACAACGCAAACACACTAAACGACTTAAAACAAGAATCAAGACAAACAAAAAACAACAAACACAACACTCGGATATGTTCCAATGGCAAGAGACCTCTCGGTTCATGGGGAACTCACAGCTTCTTCAGGTATTGTTTCCCACCCTTTCTCATTTGTGATTCTCACATCACTCTGGCACTCAATCTCTTTTTCTCTTAAAAGCCATTTCCTCAATTTTTTCTTAGCGCATATCTCTCTATTCTTTAATCTCTCTTATTTTTTATCCCTCCCTTGGGTGGTTGATGGATAAGCAAAAAGTTATAGGCTATTGCCCCTCGTATTCTACTAGATTCTCCTACTTTCGCACACAGCTAATGAGCTTCCCCACAGAGGGGTTGTGCTACGATTGGATGTACAGCAGGCCTGTAATTGACATCGGTTGACGATGCCCCTGGCCAGTTTGGATGTGATCAGACCTGTCCAGATGGGGGAGTGGAATACCTTGCTCCATTTCCAGTTCGTGCTTTACACTTGGCTTGATACCTCATTGCTTGGACGATAAGAAAGCTTTTGGCCCTCTGTTGTTAGCTTCAGTTATGCCTTTTCTGGCAAGTAGAGTGCCCTTTCTGGCGAGTATGGTGCCTTTTCCAGCAAGTATGTTGACAACGGGGAAAAGACAGAAAACCAAACTCAACTGTGCCCCTAGCTCGTTATTTTGACCATATTTTTTTTTTGGCTTTCTACTAAAACAAATTTTGATCAACATGAGAGTTAGATTAACGTATTTGTTCGATTTTCTGATTTGAAATCATGAAAGTCAGGTTGCGAGCACTGAAAATTTTCCTTTTTTGGGCCCAAGAAATGGTCCAGTTTTGAAAAAATGAATAATTTTTGAGAGAATTAGTCAACCTCATTAAAAATTCTCAAAAACTGTTTTTGCAAATGGCCATTGCTCAACAATGTGGTATCTACTCTCGAGATGCACAATCTCATATCTGAACTTGATTTGTTTTGCAGTTGAATCTTGTAACGGAATAGGGCAACCGATTTTGAACGAAGACAAGCCAATTTGCACATGGATAAGATAGCTGAGTTGAACAAGGATAAACCAATCAACATGAATGAGCTAAGCATGCTAAAAATGATTGGGGCCAAACTTTAGGACGAAGTTGCCTTCGTATCGCAAAGATGGGAATCAGGCCGTACGTAGTTCCACGTTTGAGGTTCACTTGGGTGTTGACACTCTTTTTTTGCGCTCTAACTTTTGCCAAGGTCACCCTTCTAGGTTTTCAACCTTGCGAGCTCTATTTTTTTTTTCTTTTCATTTCTTTTCATTTTTTTTCTTTTTTCTTTCTTTTTTTCATTTCTTTAATTTGTTATTTTTCTTTTCTCTACTCTAACTTTTGCCTGGGTCGCCTTTCTAGGTTTTCGACCCAGCGAGCCTCTTAAGGATAGAAAAGTTTAACTTGTCCATGTTGATCGGTTTTGAGATCTCAAAGCCACCTGAATTCAGAAGAATGACTATTGTTCGCTGATAATGTAGGGGTCCATCCAATCAGGTCTAAATTTTCCCTTAGTGTTGTGGATAGGAACTCGATTGTCCTTCAACAAAAATTTCTTCTTCAAATTCTAGAATTTGGCTTTCTTGCCAGTCTTCATTGATTTGAGAAATGACCTAGCTTTTGAATCTTCGAGCATATCAGACACTTTTGCCCCTAGTTCAAGGGCTACTTCTGATCTAGCTTTACAAGCTTCCTTTGATGACATCTGACCTTCTTGCCCCTAGTTCAAGGGTTGCTCCAGATCCGGCCATACAAGCCTTATATTGTGATTGATCGTTGAACATTCTGAGTCAAAGCTCAAAGTATGAAAGCAAGGGGGTCGAGTCTTGAGGCATGAGAGCGATCCTATGCTATACAATCTCGAGAGTGATTCCATGCATGTCTTCGTAAGACCACGCAAAACATTTTTTGAAATCTTTTAACAAAGCGACTAGTCACTCAAGCTCCTTTGAAGACAATGTAGAACCAATCTGGATCAAGCCAGGATCCTTCTCAGTACTCACATTAATAAACATGATCTCATTCATTAAGGGCTTAGCATGCCTCTCTTCCTCTCAGTTTGATCAAATTTTTACAAATCCCGAGGAATTCCTCCAGTACCTGGGGGATATTAGAGCCTTCTGAAGCTATAGTTACAGGACTACCTAGCAAAAGAGAAAACATGTAGCACCTCAGCCTAATTTCACTAGAACGGATATAATCATAGCTGAATGACTGTACTCCATACTGAATTTGCCCCAAAACAGATACCAACTAACACAAAACCAGATAGTGATGTCCGAGGTAACACCCTTGAAATCACCCGACTCTAACACAACAGGACTGACTTGATACGACAAGACAGACTTAATACAACACAACAGAACTAACTCAATACCCAAGTCAGAAAGTACAATAAACAGCCTTTGCAAATTGCTCAAAATAGTGCGTGTCATCCACCATATCTGGAGTAAAAATGAGCGCCATTAGCAGGTGGTCCCTCCCCCGATCAAATAGTCACATTATCCCCCAAGTTCATTGATCCAGTGCCGATAGACTTTACAGAACCTGGTGTGACGATGACCTCGTTGTCAATCAAATCTTGTGTTTCATGGCGAAGACAAAAACAACTGTTAGTGTTATGGCCGATTTGTTTGATGGAGGACACAGTACTTGGTAGCATTGTGTATGGCTGAAAGGGGATCTAGGAGAGGCCGAGGCTTAAGGGGTTTGAGATGGCCCTTTTTGATCAACATGCCTATGGCTTTGGATAAGGACATGTAAAGTGGGGTGAAGACCCTTTGGCCTCGGGCTTGATGGGTTGAGGTTTGTGAAATTATGTTGGATGCACCGGCAAAGGGGTTGGCAGGTGCTGACTGGGTTTGATGATTTCTTTAGAGCTGAAAAGGGTGTTTCTTGTACGACGTCCCTTTTCCTGGCTTGCGCCTTGATTTAGAATGCTCTCATCCTGAGTGGAAAAAGTGTCATCCGCAATCTTTGCAACAACTGTGAGCACTTGCTGTTTGTTTAGTCCTTCAGCCTTCAAAACCTCAATAGCCCACTGAAGATGTTCATAGGGACCAATGCCTACCCCTACCTTGTTCTTGCCATTTGCCTCCACTTTGCCAAGGGATTGGGTCGCTATATCAGAGCGGAGTGCAGTTGTTGTTGATATGTCATTACCCAGACCTGTGATAGCTTTAGGTTGGCCACTTTCAACCGCAGCTCACCCCAAGATTGAGGAGCCTTTTGGCATGAAATTTCTAGCATGTGATGTGGTCGATGATGGAGCCAAAACCCCAAAGGCTAAATCTGCCACTGTTCTCTGAAGATTTTCAATCATGCTCATCAGCTCAGAAGTAGTAGGTTCAGGGGTTTGAGATGATTAGGGTTCAAGTGCATCCATCATGCACAAGTCCGTGCTTTCTGGAATGAACACCCCAGGCTTGGGTAAATGGACTGGGGTGATGTATATGCTGGGGTTATAGGTAGATGGCAGTGTATGGATTAGATTAAGGTGTGGAAGTGACGGGTTAGTACTAGCTCGAGGTTCATTTGGTGAAACTATGGTCTCTTCGTCAATAAGATCCTGAATCTTATAACGGAGATGGATGTAACGGTTTATATCATGAACGTGTTGTTGACGATAGACATAGTATTTAACTGGGTCATATCTTGGTAGAAGAGGATTTGGAAGGGGTTGGGGTTCTAGAAGCTCTAAGTATCCTTCTTCTTGCAGCATTTTCAAGGCTTGAGAGAGACTCATGTAAAGGGGATGGAAAGTTCGGGCTTGGGGCCGAGTTGAAGTGGTTGGTCTTGGCTATTATCGGGAGGAGGGTTTTTGATAGGCATGGTGGTAGTGTTTACTTCTTCTGAGCATTTCATAACTGCGCTACCACTAATAGCATCATCAAATTTGCAAACAACATTCTTCCTCATTAGCTCATTACCTTCCATAATGAGCCCTTGTTTGATGGCCTCTTTGAATTGAACCCCAATGTCATGGAGGTCCTTAAAGTTGAATATCATATTCTGCAATATCTCGGCTTGCCTAACCATATCTTGCTGCAGCGAATCTACTGATTGCTGAAGACGGATCAGTAAATCCTCTAGATTTGTCGGAGGCTGCATCATGATAGAGGTAGATGCTCGTGCTCTGAACAAAGGTGATCTAGTTGGTAAATGCTGGAACAATGGAACCAATGAGCCCTGTCTGGCCCTTTTTTGCCTTGCCTCTAGTGAAGGAAACACTGGTTGCCTTTGAGCTAAATCTCCGACCTGACAAAGTCTATCAACACAAGTCCAGAGTACCTGGGGGATATTAGAGCCTTCTGAAGCTATGGTTACAGGACTACCAAGCAAAAGAGAAAACATGTAGCACGTCAGCCTAATTTCACTAGGACGGATATGATCACAGCTGAATGACTGTACTCCATACTGAATTCTGCCCCAAAACAGATACCAACTTGGCAACTGATATGCACATCCCTGTACAATTTCACTATAAAGCACATGCCAGTTAAATGAAAGCTAAAACACCCTTATGATGGGGTAGGGTCACCCTGTCCTAGTTTTGTCAGGAACTAGGGTGATCTATTCAAACCAAGTGGTTTCATCACAACCCTGCATTCGGGTAAGCATCCTGTCCTAGTTTGGAACAGTCTCTATCATTTTTGATATACAACTAGGTCAATTGGTCAAAAAAGGTACCTCAACAAGACCACCTAATATACCTCTCGCACCTCACATCGAGAAGTGAAAGAAGGATCAAACGGTACAGCGGTAGTCCATATCCAAGGGTTGTGTTTCCATTGTGGCAGAGCCCGCAACCAGTCAGCCTTTTGGCAAGCTTTTCCAAGCAAGCCTTTGGAAAACCGTTAAGGAATAGCAGATGGCAAACACTGTGACTTAGGCGCACTGATGCAAATGCAAATGTAAAGAAACACATAAGTGTAAATAAAACAACATATCATGAATTCGAGTCAAGTTCTCTAAATCCCCAGTAGAGTTGCCAGAAAATGTGGACTCGCATTTTTTCGCGCCCCGCCTTTTGGAAAGGGTTGAAAGGAAAGCCTCACAGTTCGGATTCCCGCGGTTCTGAATCTAGTCTCACAAGTGCAATGCGAAAGTGATAATCACTTTTTGGAAAATAGATTTTAAATCAAATAATGCCAAAATTGGACTAATTTGCCAGATCTAAAGTCGCCACCTAAATATTTTTATTTTGAGAAAATTTAGGAAACCCTAACTCGTGCCGAAGACCACGTGTCCGTCATCACCAAAGTAGCTTCGGCTCGGGAACTTAGGTACGAGAAGGGAAGGTCTTGAAATGAGCACGCCCGCTTACCCGATCCAAGATCGGCCTCTACTAATCATGATATGCAGTTTTATAAACATTATGTGTTCTTGTTCTGATTATTAATCTAACCTTACTATGTGATGCGCGCAAACAAGTATAGACTACATCGCAAGAATTGGAACATTTCAAGGCAAGTTTGTTTGCGAAAATGGTTTGAGTTTGCTACCCTCAAGTGGGCTTAAAGATACGGGTTTGCCACCAAACATAGTAGGCTTAAAACATGATTTGCCACTCAACAAAGTGGGCTTAAAACGCACATTTGTTGAATCATTGCAACTCAAACAACCAGCCTTTATCCACATGCATTCATGTAGTTTAGCATTTAAGCACATAGCCTCATGGTAAGCAGGCGAAACATGGCAATATGGCAATCACACTCATGCAAAGTATGCTAAAGCATAAAAACTTACCGAGTACTCCAAGCCAAAATAGAAACTGGTTAGGAAGATGCATGATCCTAACTATGTTAAGTGTCTAATGCAACACATACAATAATGCAATTAATAGGCTCGGCTACTAATATGGCATATGAATCGATTTGAACAAAATGCAATAAACACATATTCAAAGAAGCTATTGAAATTGCAATGCCGTTAGAATGATGTGTCGAGCCTCGGTGCATGCAAGACAAATGAATGGATGCAAACATGCAAGCATAAGGTATGCTAATTGAAACATGCCCCTAATCTAACCATCAAAAGCGATTAAATAAAAGGGAGAAAGACGTGGGGTTGGAAAACATACACACACGCACGCACACTTATTACAACATCAGGCCCTTGCGAAGGAGGGTTCGAATAAACTAGCTAACTAACTAGCTATGCTAATTAAGCTAACTAATTATTACAAAACGAATCTAATTAATTGACATATTCTAAGGTAATTAAATATTACAAATCAAATTAATTAGATAAATACTAAGCTAATTAGATACAAAGCAATTAAATTAATTAATTAGCTACCACCAATTAACTAATCAAAGCGATTAAATGGCCTCGGGAAGTGATGGATGCACGCTCGGTTTTTCCACCCGAAAACCCACCGCCTTGCCATTGAATGCCTCTGTTTGCATATATTTGAACACCAACAGTGCTGCCAAATCCTAGAATGCCTCTGCTCTACCTCAGGAACACACTGTGCAAGATGTCATTGATGGCCGGTCGGTTACCAATGGTGGCCGTCGACTACCATTGGTGGCCGGTCGGTTACTACTTGTGGTCGTTGGCCACTGCTGACGGCCGGTCATCCACTGCTCCCCTGAACTTCCTTTTTTGTTGCAACAGAGAGCAAATAGAGACAAAACAGTGTATTCTCAAGGGTTATCTGTACTGTTACCCTCCTTATCATCACACAAGCTCAAAGGAGTGTAACTCTTCGCTCTTAAACCACCGATCAAGCAATTTCCATGCATGATGGCCAAAGAACCAAGTTCGTACAAGTTTAATGAGTGCAAAACAAGACTCAAAAAGACCACCACCCTATCATGCATGATTAAGGGTGATGGTGACCAAGGAAAGTGGCATATTTCATCACTTTTAAGTATGAAATGTCCCATTTTCCTTGTGTTCGAATTAATGTCTGATTCGAACACATGCAATGTAACACGAAAGATGTTTATCTTGCCTCTTTTACTTGTTCATTTTGTTTACTCATTTTACATTACCGATTTAGTCTTTAATCGATTAAGTCCAAAAGTAAGTGTCCTCTAATGGAAAGAAGTGTTAGCCAAGGGGTAATTTAAGGCATGAGAGATCATGCCGTTGGTAATGAACCCTCAAAGAGGATTAAACTATTAAGCATAACCTCAATCTTAAGCTTAAAGGATCCCAACTTTGAAACAACTCTCAAAAGCAAATAAAAGAGTGAAGCAAAGAGGGAGGTTGCAGAGATTTAGGTGCCGAAATTAAGTGCAAAACAATATTAAAACATGCTATCAACTCAAAAGAATGATGATTAAAGCATTAAAACGTCAAGCTAGTGAAGGAATTAACGTTACAACTATGCAATACAAGCCTCAACTGAACTAACCTACCCAAAACAGAGCCAAAACAGGTTATTTTAGAGGCAAAAACATGCTGGACTTAAGCTAAATTAAGCTAATAAAACATGCTAACATGAATCTAACTAGGCATGCAAACAAGACACAAGGAGGGGCGGCTAACCCCTCCAATTTTGGACTTCAAAACAAGGTTTTTACCACTGAAAAACCTCTGAGATTCAGTGGTTAAAAGGCCCAAAAAATTTGTTTTGAAAGTGACGAAAAGATGGCACAAAAGCTTAACAAGCAGAGAGACAAGAATGGTGGACCACCCCCTAACTCAAAATAGCCTCAAACCACCATTTTTAGGTCATAAAAACAGAGGTTTTTATAGTTAAAAACTAGGCCAAAACAGTTTCAAAAGATGGCAAAATAAGTATGCAAAACAAGCTTAAATAAGGTAAGTGGTATACCTTTGAAGCAAAGCACAAATTAGGCACAAATCAAAGCTCAAACCTCATTCTAGAGCTCAAACAAGACTCCAAGAGACCTCAGCCCAAAGGTGGTAAAGTCTGATTAAAGGTTGATAGGCAAATTAGAAGTATATCTCTACTTGTATGCATAAAGGTTCAAGAGAGAGGATTGTAGAAAGAGAGGCTCCCAAAATTTCCAACCTTCAAAACAATAGAGAAGGGCCTCTATGTATAGCAATACAAGAGCTCAGGTCAAAAATATCTGAAAATGGGATAGCTGGAGCAGTGTAGAAGAAAATACCTGCACAAAAACTACTTTCTAGACACCAGTGGCCGACCGGCCATCACTGGCAGTCGACAAAATGCACCTCTGGCCGACACATGGCCAACAAGCTCCATCCATGGCCGACACAAAAAATCTACTCTCCAGGTCCAACTTCAAATGGGCATATCTCTTTCATTCGGACTCTTTTGTAGGTCATTCTTGAGCCTAAATTGAAGCCTCGAAAGTCTTTTTTCCAATGATGGCAGGTTCACATCAAAATTACGAGTGTCCAAAAAGATATGTCTCTTTTAGTAAAGACTGCTCAGTTTTGGTTCTAACCGGATTCATGCCTAACTTCTCCTCAACTAGTTTTTTTTCCCTTCTCTCTTATTTTCTTCAACTCCAAACCTCTAAATAAGGTGTTTTGAAGGATTTTTCAAAGATTTCACCTCTCTTTCATTTATTTCCACTTTGTCCTTGGCCAGTTTACCGAAAAGCGCAACATTTAACAAAATGCTAGCCTCGAAACATCGTAGAAACTTTTTTTCAAAAATATTTTGAAAGAGAGGGTTTTAAGGTCTAAAATCATTTTGGTCAAAAAGGTTTTGGTCCAAAATGGGGTGTACGGTTGGGATTTGACGCTCTCTTTGCCTCTTCTTGCCGAAGAAATCAAACCTTTGCATTGCACAACTTTCATCACCAAGTATGAAATTAGTGGCGCCCAAGTCTTATGGGCAGTAAAAAATGAGGTGTCTACAGTTCTGCACCTCTGAGTCAGGTGCCCAACCTCGTTGTGGTAGGCACAATGCTTTCCAAGGCTTCTTCCCATAAAATCGCCAAGAATCTTCTTTGGTGCTCTATAATACGGCTAGTTCCTGATCCTTTCCAAGACTTTATAAACTGAGATCCGGAACACAGTGGTGACTTCTTGTGCAATCCTCAGTGCTGTTTCTTGTCTATTAAAATTTGTATTACCTCAGCCTCGCTTCGGCAAGCCGTTCCTCTTTTCTTGCTTTAGCGCCTTTGTTCCTAGTGTATCCTCTTCTGCTCTCGCATATTTCTCGATCCTGGCCATGAGCTCCTCCATAGTCTTCGGCAGAGTCTTTGCCAGTGAATTTTGAAGCATGCAGTCATCCTCTAGGCTATTCTTAAAAGATATGACTGCCAACTCCTGGTTGCATCTTGGTATTTGGTTGAACACCTCGTAATACTTTTTGGCATAAGCCCTGAGGCTTTCACTCTCGCCAATTTTTAGAGCTATTAGGGAGTCTACCCTCAACGGCTGCAATTTGTTTGTAACAAACCTGGTCACAAACATCTCGGCTAGGCCTTCCCAACTCTTCACAGTTCCTTTCGGCAACTTGTGAAACCAATCTGATGCAATTTTCCCAAGGGATGAGGGGAACGCCTTGCAGAGCAACGGTTTGTTCCTGGTATACAGTGCTATTGAATTCAAATATAAGCCAACATGAAAGTTCGGATCGAACTTACCATCATATATTTAGAACCTCGGCATATGGAACCTTTTTGGGGCCTCGAACTTATCCAACTCTACTGAGAATAGTGTTCTCGGCTTGACCGGAGATGTGACCTCCATTTTGTCGTTTTCTCTGGAGGTAGTCCCTCAAATCCTCCTTAGTCTAACCAGGAGCCTGGCTGTCAATGAATTTCAACCTTTTCGGTGCGCTGTTCCCAGTGTCGTTATGAGTCCTCTTGGACTTCTTTTCATTCACCGTGTCAAAACAAAGTTCATTCCCCTGAACATGCCGATGTTCTTGACATAAGTCCCCTTGGTTTGAGGTGTGCTCTGAGATTCTCCTGTTCTTGACTCGGATCGCCCGACATCCTGTGAAGGCCAATGTGGGTGTTCTTTCACCTTGTCATGTTGAGGGATTGCTGGGATTGTTTTCTGCCCCCCTTTATAGGCGTCGTTTTTGGCCGCTAGAATCGGCGTGTCCTTTAATGGAAATGGTGGTCGTATGACATTGTTCTGCACCATGAAGTTGACAACTAATTGTAGGTCTGCCAACTTATTTGTCATTTCCTTCATCTCGTCGTCCCTCTTCAGACATCTATCCATCCATACCTGGAGGTCGCTTTCATTATAGTACTCGTCTCGACCTGCTTTCTTTGGTGGGTTTCCCTATTGGCCGACGTCCTTCTTCCCGAGATTCTTATCCCATGGTCCTTCATTAGGGTTTTCCTCCTCTATGTTAGGATCGGCATACTTACCACTCCCACTAGGGATGTCGTCCTCAATCTTTTCTTTTTGTTCATCATTGGCCATCTATTCTTCTTACGTTCCCATAGACGGCGCCAAATTGTGGGCGTTGATTTTTGACCACACAACCAAACAGGAAAACTCAGCAGGAGAGCACCAGCAGAATAGATTAAGCCTGGACAACCTGTCACAAAAAGATAAGAATTCGGCGGTGGTTCGTCCACCCGGGGGCACTCCGATGATCAACTCAGTAATTATCTCTCAAAGATAGCCAATTGTGCTTAACTCACAGGAAATAACTTACTGCTTGCAATATATCACACATACTTGAGACCCACGGGGGTGCCTTGCTTCTATAGCCAACATTGACCTGATTCCTGTGGAAGCCTAACCTCAATGGACTCAGGCTCAATGTTCATCTTGGACTCCCAACTAGATAGGGATAAACTTCTTAAAAGCTTTATCTTTATCCAGACCGAGATCCTCCCCAGTTCTGCGACTCTTGTCCCTTATCCGCTTATCTCGAATTTCGATATCTCCGCAGGTAATCTCGACCTAGCTGAGATCACCTTGGCACCAGGACCAGGCCACGTGGCACCTTGGCTGACACTCCGGTGTCACCTTAGTCACGTGCTGTCATTCTTAAAATATGTCCCCACAGTAGGGTTTCTCAAGTACATTATTTATAGAAAAAACTCAAATTAATTGAACTTATGTAATCTCATAACAAAACTATATTTTTGTTTAAAAAAAAAAAACACATAATTTTAATAATTTTTTAAAAAATAATGAAGATCTTATCATGATACTAAGCATATTCAGTTAACTTAATTTTTTTTTAGAAATGATATATTTGATGAATATTATAATATGAATAATTTGAATTGTCAAAATATACTAGAAAAAAATGTGATGTGACAACATCCACCCTTAATCCTTTCAAAACCCACGTTCCATATATATTTAGAGTAAATTACAAATAGGTCCTAATAGTTGTCCTTAATTCTGAAAGTCCTATTGAAAATAATTTTAATAAAATTGTCACTAAAATAATTTTCTGTGACAATTTTTTACGTATGCCACTAAAACTTGAGAATTAGTAACTTTTTTTTGTATCGGTTTAATAAATTATCACTAAAACTTACAATTAGTGACATTTTTTGTGATAATTTTTTCAAACTATCGCTGAAAATTAAAAATTCGTCACTTTTGGATAAATTACACTTTGCACCCCTGCATTTTGCATCAAATCTCACTTTGACCTCTACACATGAAATCATGACAGTCAACCCCCTGTACTTTTGGTCAAATCCCACTTTGGTCTCTCTACATGAAATTGTGATAATCAACCCCCTGTACTTTTCTCAAATCTCACTTTGGTCCCTATACATAGTGTTAGTGTCCTATTTTCATTACTCAATTGTTTAAATCTATAACAAATCTACTCGTGTGATAAGAATATGACTACGACATGAGGGTAAGAAAGAAAAATGATCCATATTTTTCACCAATATACACTTTATCCTAAAATTTATATCAAAATATGATTGTATTAGGCTAAAACAAAATGTAAATTATAAACAATTAAGAAGATGAATTAGGGTTTTGCATAAATTGGAATCACGAAACTCTGGTTTTTTATGGGAACACAGTCTTCTGTCTATTCATCTTTCTTTCTTTTTAATTTTTTTGTCACATTTTTATTTTATTTTTTAATTTCAAAAACTCTATTTTCTTGTGCTTATCACATAGAACAAAATGTATCGGTAGGAATCATGGATGATTTTTGTCTTTTACCCTTATTTCGTAGTCACATTTTTGTCATATGACTGGATTTTGTTAAATATTTAAAAATGAAGTAACAAAAGAGGGTCATTGACACTTGTGTAGGAATCAAAGTGAGATTTGAGTAAAAGTGTAAGGGTTGACTGTCACGATTTCATGTATAAGGACTAAAGTGGGATTTGACCAGAAGTGTAGGGGGTTAACTGTTATGATTTCATGTGTAGGGCCAAAGTGAGATTTGTTGCAAAGTGTAGAGGTGCAAAGTATAATTTACCCGTCATGTTTTTTTAAGCTATCGCTAAAACTTATAATTAGTGACATTTTTTAGGAGAAAATTTTTAAATTGTTGTTAAAAATTAATAATTAATGATTTTTTTAATAATATTTGATGAAAAATATCATTAATTATCATAAGACCTATTGAATAATAAGTTAGAATTTGACACATATTTATTTATTTATTTACTTTCTTAGGCATTTTGCACATGCCTGTATATTTTTAGTGGTGTGTGAAATTATTTATGATGCTTAATTCTGACTGTCTGTATATTTTTAGCGATGTGTCAAATTATTCATGATGCTTATTTCTGACTGTATATTCCAATCATGTTTTTCCATACCCCACACCTACACTACCTTGTAAAAAGGACTTACTACAACACCACTCCAATGACTCCCCTCTCATCTCTCATCACACCAGACCTGAGAAGAAACTCCTGGAGGAAAAAAGGGCCGTCAACTATCTAAACTAGTCATATCTTCAATCTCTTGTGTCTGTATTTCTCTTTCCTCTAAAGCCAAAGAAACCTATTCTATCACCTATTCAATGGCAAAAGCAATCAGAGAATTAAAGTATTGGATTGAGGAGGTTGCACTAGCCCTCCTCATTGCACCCACTAAGACTTCCAATTCTCCTCCATTGGAGACCATACCATAAGAAGAGGACTCCAATGACTGCCACAGTGACGATTTGTAGAAAATTGGTTTTATATGAACCAATACGTTGTTAAATGGGCAAATTACAGTGGTAATCTCTGTAATTTACCCCTTTTTTGTTTTTTATTATTTTATTTTGATCTCCGTTGTTTTAATTTGATCAATATTATCCCTTAATTTTACGGATTGTGTTATATTAGTCCAATAAATAATGACAGTTAGGTTTGATGGACGGATAATCATATGATGTTTCAATTTGGTCCCTGTAGTTTACAGGATGTGTCAATTTGATCCATGTTATTTTGACTTTCCTATAAACTACAGGGGCTAAATTGACACATCCTATAAACTACAGGGACCAAATTGAAACATCATTTGATTTTTCGTCCATCATACTTAGCTGCCGTTATTTATTGGACTAATATGACACAATATGTAAAATTAAGGGATAAAATTGATCAAATTAAAATAATGGGAACCAAAATACAAAATCGGATAAACTACAGTTTGATCAAAATACACTAGATAAAGAGAATCTAACTACTTTTTAAATATTTTTTCAATCTGAGTCGCACATGGATCAAATATTAAGTAAAGCTTTTAATAACTTGTTTGATCAAAAATCTGTATCAGGATTCTTTAAGTGGAACCTAAAGTGATCTCCTAAAGTGAAAGAATTGAACGGCTGAAAATAAAACTAACCAAAATTGTTTTGGTTAGTAATTTCATCCAAAAAAAAAAAAAATCAGCTTTAATTCAAAATTCCTTCCATATACTCGAAGGTATAATAGAAGAAGAAGGTGGGAGTGCGAGAGAGAGAGAGAAGAGAGGCAGAAGTGCCGTCGTCTAGCCGTCGCCCCACCGTTGTCGCCATCCTGCCTCTACCGAGCCCCTGCTCCAGCCGATTGAAGAAAAAATATAGGTATTTACAGTCATCTTCTAAACAAAATACAATAGCTTGTTTGGACCCTCATCTTCTACTACAACTGCTGAAATGGTGCTGAATTGTTGGTGAAATGTCACTCAAACATGTTGCTGAAATGGTGCTGAATTTTGGCTGAAATAATGTAGATTTTGTTGCTGAAATTTGTGTTGAATGTTGATGGAATTTTGCAGATTTTTTTTCCTGAAATTTTGGTTAAATTGTTTCTGGAATTTTTGGTGAAATGTTGCTCAAACATGTTGAAATGGTGCTTAATTTTGGCTGAAATTGTTAGAATAACTATATAGAGAAAGGGAGAGAATAAATTATGTATATATTGATATTTCTAACAATGTTCAGGAGCTCCTTTACATAGGAGAGGATTACAGACATACATTATGAATACATTATGAAAGCAAACCGAAACTGGCCGAAAGGAACAAGCTTTCTGTAAAGCTATATTAAAGTTATGCATTACACTAACATTATAATAATATACTAACTGCCCTCCTCAAACTCAAGGAGGGTAGGCACAGACCAACTTGAGTTTGGAGAGAGTAACAAAACATGAAAATAAACTGATAAATAAAATAAAATACGATAGGAGACACTGTATGGTCGTGCCGGACCGTTGTAGGAGCTAACTGAAATCAATGTCAGGACAGTTTACGGGGTCATGCCGGACCGATGTAGCAAAAACTGTATGGTCGTGTCGGACCATTGTAGGAGCTAACCGAAATCAATGTCGGGACAGTTTACGGGGTCATGCCGGACCGATGTAGCAGACACTGTGTGGTCGTGTCAGACCTTTGTAGGAGCTAACCGGAATCAATGTCGGGACAGTTTATGAGGTCATGCCGGACCAATGTAGCTGACACTGTGTGGTCATGTCAGACCGTTATAGGAGCTAAACGGAATCAATGTCGGGACAGTTTACGGGGTCATGCCGGACCATTGGAGAAGACTTTGGTGGTGCACCAAGGGGGCGACTTAAGAAGTGCGCCATGGGGTGGCTTGGGTGGTTCGCATGATGTATAACCATGCTTACCAGCTTGGGTGGTTCACATGGTGTGTAACCATGCTCACCATGATATATGGATAATACCCCCTTCAAACTCAAATAGGTTTGAAGATAGAAATCTATTGGAGGTTGAAATAAAAGGATTGACAAAGTAGAGTGGAGCAGCTCAACACAGAGTGGAGATGTGAAAAAAAAATGGTAGAAAGGGCTTTTTTTTGTTTTTTTTGGTTGGTTGGTTAATGAAGAAAGATAAAATAAGATAAGAAATGGGACGTGGGCGGTGGAAGAAAAAGAAAATAATGAATATGTTGATGGAAAAAAAAAGATATAAAATAAAATAAAATAAAATTAGGAACAACATGATAAGTGTGTATCTTAAAATGATAAATAAAAGAAAGTTGAAGACACCATAATAGCGGTGTGTATGGATGTGATAATGAGAGTGAAACAATCTTAGGGGATGTGATTAAATAAATAAAAGAGGGATGGGTGTGGACTGTGAGAGGTTAGGAGAGAGGCACTTACTGGAAGTTTGGATAATGGGAAATATAGGTGTGATTAAAGAAATAAATAAATAAAAAGAAAAGAAGAATGGGTTTGACTTGAACAGTATCACACGAAAGGTGTGAAATCCCATCATCGGGAGCAGTACCCATGACCACCCACTACCAACAATCCTATTGCGCTTGCAAAAGTGATGAATATTGCGCAAATGATGAAGGAAGAATGTTCAGCAATAGAAGATTTCAGAGGGATTTCTCTTAAATATTTCACAACCCACACAGATTTGGTACGGAGGCAACAAGAAGCGATTTGGCAGAGGAAGGAGTGGACCGGCGAGGCCGGCGTTGGAGAGGTCGACCGAGCTGACTGAACCGGTGGCCGGGTCGCAGGTGATGCCGGTCCAGTTGCATGGAGTGACGTCGCGGTCGTTCCAGTCGGTGAGGGCACCGTTGGGATCTGACAGACCGAGTTTGACTCGCAGGAGAAAAAGTCCATCTTGACTCAATGAGAGACCGAGATGGGGTAGAGAGAGAAAGAAGTTTTGTTTGTAGCGTGAGTGCTGCTCAGCTCTGACGATCACGACGACGGTGGTGGTGCCATCGCCGGCCACGATGTCTTGAGACTTGGAGAGTTCGACGAGCATGGAAGGTGGGCAGTGGTGACTCTAGGAATTTTTGTCAGTGGTGTCAATCAAAAACTTAAATACCATATATCTTACAGAAAATTCACATTAATCATTATATCACCTATGGAGAAAAAAATCAACAAATTAATTTAAATTCTAAAATTATAAACAAAAATATTTCAATATATTGATACTATTGTTTAAGCAAAAAGACCTATTAATATCTAATATGGGTTCAAAATTGGTGGGTTCAAAAGAGTAGGACTTAAAACTATGGATTCAAAATTGTATTTTAGTGGGTTCAATTACTAATTTTTTTCCTAAAATCTAATATTTATATAATAAATAAATAAATAAATTCAGCCAGAGGGTTTGGGTGACATGCCTGACCAAGCCTTGGAGCTGCCCCTGAAGGTGGGTCAATTCATGATATTATGCTGAAGACCAAGAAGCTCCAGACTTAAGGAAATTATAAGGATTGCTGTGGATGTGGCAAAAGGGATGAAGTTCATGAACGACCATGTTGCATACAAAGATCTGAACACACAGAGGGTCTTGTTGGAAGATGCAGCGGAGTGAAGGTATGCGTAGAAATCTCCAGCGGGCAGCGAAGGCAAAGTTGTCGGCCGACTGCCCGTCAGTGAAAAAGAAATACAGGCCTAAATTTTATAGTTCTAATACCATGTTAGAATAACTGTATAGAGAAAGGGAGAGAATAAATTATGTATATATTGATATTTCTAACAATGTTTAGGAGTTTCTTTATATAGGAGAGGATTACAGACTACATTATGAATACATTATGAAAGCAAACCGAAAATGGCCGAAAGGAACAAGCTTTCTGTAAAGCTATATTAAAGTTATGCATTACACTAACATTATAATAATATACTAACAGAAATAATGCAGATTTTGTTGCTAAAATTTTTGCTGAATGTTGATGGAATTTTGCAGATTTTTTTTTTAAAATTTTAGTTGAATTGTTGCTGAATTTTTTGGTGAAATATTGCTCAAACATGTTGCTGAAATGGCATTGAATTTTGATTCAAATGTTGTTGAAATAATATAGATTTTATGTTGAAATTTGTGTTGAAATAATGCAGATTTTGTTACAATAAAACAATATATTCATTCCTATGTTTTTACAATAGGAAGTCATTGACTCAAGGTGAGTGAGAAGAGCTCCTCCTCAGTCCTCTCTCTCTCTCTCTCTCTCTCTCTCTGTGTAATGTTTCATATTTGTAGAATGTCAATGTTTTAAATTAAAGCTGAATTTTTTTTTTAATTATTTTTTTTTTTTGAAATTACTCACCAAAATAATGTGATTTTGGTGAAGTTTATTTTCAACCGTCGAATCTTTCACTTTAAGAGATCACTTCAGGATTCCACTCCAAAAGATCCTGAAACAAAATATCTAGTTACCAAAATTATTGAACCTTGAATGCCCACTTGTCAAAAACACATTTAGCACATGCCTCTACATTTTTTTGGCGTTGTCGAAGGTCTCATGATTGCTTCTTCCCTCTGTATTTCCCACTCACGTTTTCCATACCCCACACACTACATTTATAAATGAGGACTCACCTCTCAACTTATCTTTCACTCCCGACACCACATCTGAGAATAAAACTCCTCAGAAAAGAAGGGTCTTCTTCTTCAACAGCTCAACTAATTGTCATATCTTCAATCTCTCTTTGTCTCTCTATATTTCTCTTTCCTCTAATCCAAATACAAAGCTATTCGATCATCGATTCAAATGGCGAGAGCAATCAGAGATTTGAAGTATTGGATTGAAGAGGCTGCACCAGCCCTCCTCATTTCACCAACCAAGATTTCCAATTCTCCTCGATTGGAGACCATATTGGAAGAGGGCTCCGAGGACTGCGATGATGGTTCATAGAACTGATTTTTTCTAAATCAATGTTCAGAAATTTTGTACTCAAATTTAATTACTTTTAACATATTATTGTTTTCTTGAGTTCTGTGGAGAGTTTTATGTCTCCATTGGCAAATTGCCAAGTTAGGCCTTACCCTTTGTCTTTTTTCTAATTTTTTAAAAATCATTTTTGTTTCGAGTTCTTTGCAGAGTTTTATTTGTCTCATTGACAAATTACCAATTTAGGCCTCTCTTTTTTTTTTTTTTTCCCCTTCATTTTTTCTTAAAAATAATAATTTTGGGTGTGGAATGTTGTAAAGCTTTTTTTTTTTTTTCTCAATTTAATTCAATCTCATCCAATTCTGCGTCTGTGACTGAAAAATGTGCTGTTTCGTGTATCTGAACTCATGCTAAATCTAGTGAATCCCAAATGAGCTCTCTCTCTCTCTATCTAATGTTCAGTACTCTGTCAATGACTTCTTTTTTTTTTTCTTTCATTTTTTTTCTTTTTCCTTTTTGGGCGTAATGTTATGTTAATGATTTAGTATTTAGATTATTACACAAGTCAACACCTCTCCATAAATTTGAACATGAAATGTCACCATAACACATAAATTGGCTCTTCCAAAGCCACTTTAGAGTTGTAGCGTGGGTTCTGATGACTCAATTTAATAGGGTTCATTTTTTGATAATGACTCAAGCAGTATTATTTGAGGGAGATGCTACATCCCATCATTTCTATAATCCCTAATGGTGCACTGATGGCTAGGCTAGGCATGATAATGTGGTGACGGCGTGGAATAAAATAATATTTTTTATAAATAGCATGGATTAATCATAATAATAATATTTGAAAAAAATACTGATTATTTAGAAAATTACCTTAAGATTTTATTTTTCCATACCCATCCTGTTTCATCTGTTGTGAATACTTTTCAAACCTTTCAATGAGTAGAAAACATAATTTCGCACTCAGGTGAATATAACTTCTGCTTATATCATCACTACTGTTAGACCTCTAGAAAATTAAATGATAGCAGACAAAGTGTATTTGGAAAAGAAAAACTTTAATTGAATACTTGAAAAACTACAAAGATTACAAGAAAGATAAAGAAAATACTCTTACTCACTTTTAAGACTCTGTTTCTTGATTTTACTTCCACAAGATGTAGCCACACCCTACATGGGAGAATAAAAATTGAGACCACCAATCTTTCATCGCTAAAAAGAGCACCACGTAGGTGCATTCCACCTAATCATCCACGTCACCTTTCCACTCATCAAACAATCCTACTCATCTTTCCACTAACTACAAGTTTCATAAATTACAAAGTGGCCCTAAACTTTAATATAATTTTAAAGTTAATTTCTAAGTTTAAGTAAAATTTTGTGAAATTTAATTTTCAATTGTCAGACATTATGAGGCTCTCAATCTTTGTATCAAAACCTAGAAATCGAATTTAGGAAAAATTTTAAACATGGAAATTCAATTTTAATGCAAGATGTAATAGATAATTTTTTTTTTATACATCTTGATCACGGAAATAGTAAACTGAAATCACAGGACTATTAAATAGTCTAATGGATGTGAATAAAGAAACTTTAAATATTTACAGAAATCAAAATATCATGATTACTGAAATATCTAAAGGGTTAAGAGAAATAAAAGAAATTTCTCTTAAAAATCAAAAGAAAGTTTTATTAAAAGATTTATGAGTCAAAAATTTCATGAGATTTTTTACTCATATCTTCATTTATTTTTTGGATTATTTCTTTTACTCCTTTTTGGAGTTCCTCTCCGGATAATCCTCGTTCCATTAATTTCGTATTTAACGTCATGGAAAGATTATCAAGAGAAACCATTTTTAGGCTTTGGTGGTCTGCGATCAATATTTTTGATGAAGATCTATTGGCAATAGAGATACTTATTATTTTGTATCTTATTATCTCTTCATCATAACTTTCTTGTACATGAGGTTCTTGTACACGAGATTCGTCGATGATAGCCCATATTGGGGGTCTCAATCTTTATTCTTGAAGAGTAATACTACATCCCAGTATTTCGAGCAACACTTCATGCGCTCGAGCGATCTATGTGTATATCAATTCGTAAGGTCACTTCTTTGAGTCACTTTTTCACCTCTCTCTAAATTTTTCAAAACCTTAGATCTACACACATTCTCTCTCTCTCTCTCTCTCTCTCTCTCTCTCTCTCTCTCTCTCTCTTTCTAAAACTCTATTTCTCTCCACAAATGCACCTAGATCCTTCGAGTTCTTCACCTGTGTCCCTTTGTTAAAAAGGTAGAGCATGTCGTGCACTTCCTTTTGATTCGAACAAAGTTGGGTTTGGGTGTTGTTAGAGTCCCTTCACTCTTTCTCTCATCTTCTAAGCTTGAGGTCGAGATTTCTCCGCACTCTAGTATGATTTTTAACTTAGATATTTACTATTTCTAAAATGAAATTATGATTTTGGAATTTTTGGACAAACCTAGGCTTTTGGGTTAAAAATCAAAAGAGGAATTTTCAAATGGATTCTTGGAAATGATTGTGGTGTTGAAAATAAAGTTTAGTTGTGATGAAATGGTTGGTTTTGATACTTAGGATTGATTTTGGAAGAAAAATGGATTTTTTCCTAAATGTCTCAAATGTTGATTTTATATAAATAATGAAATTGATGTTGGAAATATGGAATTGGGTTGTTATTGGTGAGGATGGTGGAGTTTGATATGTATTATCACTTACATCTTGAAATTTGAAAAGTTTATCTCTATTGAAAATTGTTTATCTGTTTAGAAATATCTATTTTGGGGCTATCGGTGAAGGATAACTATGATTGTTGTAGAAATTGCATGAGAATTAGGAGAATTAAAGCTAATTTCTCATCCTTTTGCATTGAGCATTGTTGCATATTTAGTACATTGAAAATGGGTATTGTTTTGAGAAAATTGGGTGAATCTGGGAAGTATGCGTTGTCTTGTTGAAATAAGTTAGCTTGAGTGTCCATGATGCCAATCCCGCAAACGAAATTTCCGTGAAATGTTGTATTTGTTTTGAGATTCCTAGAGTGTGATTCACCGCCCTGTTTTCTATCATAAAGGAAGTGATTTATGAATTATGATACTAACCTGACATTACATGGTTTTAGAAAAAGATATAAAATGTTTTGGCACTAGCATTACATATGCATATCACCTTATATCTTTGTTAAGATTCATATACTATATTGGATTATTTCTATTGGGTTTTGACTCTCTCTATGTGGTAAAAACATTTTTAGGTGCTGATGATATGCCTCCACCAAGGCAATAGCTTGGGGGAACTTGGAGAAAGAGCTTCATTTTGTTTGATTGTTGTATATGTTTTGAACTTACCAAAGGTCTTTAACTGTATTGGATATAATTCCACTTTTGTTGTAACCAAGCATCATCTTGGAAAGTTGTAAGCTTTTAGGGCATTTCTTATTTGCTTGATGTTCATTCTATAATGTGACATATGCTATAGATTCAGGGATAGGCTTTATATTATTCTTTTGTTAACTTACTTGGAAACTAACGGAAGATAATTACTTTATCATTGTTGTTACTTATTAATGTTGTGGATGGGGTATTGTATTTATTTTTGGGGCATTACAACTTGGTATCAGAGCGTACTGGGTTTGAATACTTTGGGTATGTGAGAAGTGGTTTTTACCACAATGGGTTTATCTCGTTTGATAGAGATATTTGTATGTATGGTATGTTATGTGATAACATGTTTATGTGATTCTATGGTTATGTGATTTAATTTCTAAGATATTGATTGGGTCTACGAGTTTTCTAGAAGTCCTGTTAGAAGAGCACTTGATCACTACTATTTCTAATTGAAACTCTGACAATGTTGTAGGACGATCATTATCTGGGAAGGAAATTTGTATGTGTTTATGTGACTACGTGCCTATGTGAAGTGAATTACTGTTGTTCATTGCCATAGAACGCAAGTGAGTTAGTTTCGATATATTTGTAAATGTGCTAATCTCTTGTGTTACCTTCATTAGGATGTCAAGACGTGGGTGTGGTGGTGGGCGTAGTAGGCCCAGATGGCCGGAAGTACCGTTACTGAATGAGATTTCGGTGTAAGAAGAAGGGGTCGGTCAGGCCAATGTGGCTAAACCAATGGGTCAACAGGCTATGGGCGCTTTGGCCCGTGAAGTGGCCGAAGCTTTGCGAGAATCTATGGATATTCTCAAGGCTAAGAATCAAGTCTAGGCCTAAGTTGCTGAAGCAGGGTTGTTATTCTTGAAGAGGGAGTTTTTCTGGTCAAATCTGGATGATTTTTTGGGTGATCCTAAGGAGCCATTGAAGGTGGATAAGTGGCTAGAACAGATGGTGTAGACGTTTGAAATGGTTGGCATCGAGGACAATGGGCTGAGAGTGACATTGGCATCCTTCCAGCTAAAGGGAGATGTGGGTCAATGGTGGAAATATGAGCATGGGCGCATTAAGGTGACTTGAGAGGCCTTTGTCAACACCTTCTAGGATAAGTTTTTGCCTCCCACTGTTAGGGAGAAGTTGAGAAAACAATTCTTGAAGCTCAAGCAACTTAACAGACTGGTGGTCGAGTTTGAGGCTACCTTTACTAGCTTGTCGAGGTTTGCACCAGAATTAGTAGCAACGAAGAAACGCCGTTGCTTAAAATTCGAGAGGAGGTTGAGGATCAGACTCTTTTTCAATGTGGCCACGTCTATGATTAGGGATTACGGCCATCTTGTGAAGACGGTGGCTCACTTAGAGACCGTGATTCAGACTGAGGAAGAGACGATAAAGGGCTCTAGGCAGAAGAATTAGGAGGTTTAGGGGGAGAACCGAGATAGTAAGAGGCAGAAGAGCTCTAACCCACAGCAATCCCAGGCTGAACAGTCTAGATCCACCTTTCCTGTATCGAGTTCGGGTTTAGGGAGAGGTAATCATGGAGGTTTCTCTTGTTTTAAGTGTGGCAAGTTGGGTCACAAGTCTCCAGCTTGCCCGCAGAGAAAAAGAAGGCAATAATCTGCATCATCTACGACTCATTCTCAAAGCCAGAGTCAAGGGAGATGGCAGTCATCTACCTATTATCAGTGTGGGTAGTTAGGGCACGTGATGAGATTTTTCTCTCAGTCAGGTGTCACACCTGGTGCATCTGGCTCGAGGCAGACACAGAGCCACCAGTCTGCATAGTTAGCACAGGCCTCAAGGGCCAATTAGGGAGCCTCTTCGACTTAGTTAGTGTATTATACTTATACGCCGAGGGGTGAGTACGTGGAGTAGAGACCTATGGGGCATGTGTATGCTGTTATCACGCCAGACTTAGTGCTATCGCCTTCAGTTGTGAGATATACTTTCTTGTTATGCAATTCTATTGCCAATATGTTGATTGATACGGTTTCATCCCATTTTTTTTTATTTCGTCTACATTTGCATCGACATTGGGATTAGAAGTGGCTCGGTTGGCATCTCCACTCAGGGTAGAGTCACCTGTTGGTGGTAAAGTTATTTTGGACCAGGGGTGTCGGGGTTGTGATATAGTGGTTGCTGGACGCCGACTTCATTTTTCATTTGTATTAATTGATATGTCGAGTTTTGATGCCATTCTGTGGATTGGTGTCCATATACTGGGCCATTATAGACTGTTACTAGCATAGGGTTACTGTATGCACCTCGAGTAGTGATTGTTTTTGTTTTCTAGGGAACCCAATTGATAGAGTTTTGTTGCCAATGTATGATCCGCAAGGTCAGAGTGAGCTTAGTTGTCTTCTTGCAACATTCTTGGGTAGTGAGTATGATGAAGTCTAAGTTGATTTGCCAAGGGTAGTTTGTGAATATCCTGATGTCTTTCCGGAGGATCTCACTAATTTGCCTCCTCACCATGAGATTGAGTTCTATATTGATTTAGTGTCTGGCATGGCATCGATTTCTATGGCCCCGTATAGATTTGCACCCGTTGAGCTGAGTGAGTTGAAGATTCAACTCCAAGAATTGTTAAATAAAAGTGTTATCTGCCCTAGTACTTCGCCTTGGGACTTTTTTTTCCAAGAAGAAAGATGGTGCATTGTGACTTTGTATTGATTATTGGAAGTTGAACTGGGTACTTATTAAGAACAAGTATTCATTGCCTTATATAGATGATTTGTTTGATCAGTTAAAGGAGTTTTGTTGTTTCTCTAAGATAGACTTGAGATCGAGCTATCATCAGTTGAGAGTGGGGGATGAGGATATCTAGAAAACGGCATTCCATACATGGTAAGACCATTATGAGTTTCTAGTGATTCCTTTTGGGCTAACAAATGCACCGGCTTTGTTAATGGACCTGATAAATCGAATCTTTCGAGAGTTCCTAAACCGTTTTGTATTTTTCTTTTTTGATGACATTTTGATTTACTCACCTTCAAAAGAGGAACACGAGAAACACTTGCGAATTGTACTTGAGTTGCTTAGAGCCCACAAACTGTATGTAAAGTTCGGAAAGTGTGAATTCTGGTTGAAAGAAATGAAGTTCTTAGGCCATGTGGTATCCGACGAATGAGTGACCGTAGACTTTTCTAAGATAGAAGTAGTGCAAGATTGGGAACAACCTAAGAATGCCTTTGAGATTCGTAGTTTCTTAGGGTTGGCCAGGTATTACCGTTGATTTGTGAAGGACTTCTCTAGACTAGCCTCACCTTTGACGAGATTGACGAGGAAGGGAAATAAGTTTGTGTGGAATGAGACTTGTGAGAAGTCGTTCCAAGAACCTAAGATTAGACTTACCACTGCTCTAGTGTTGATTATTCCAGAGAGGGGTTTTGACTATTCTGTGTATTATGACACATCGCGGGAAGGTTTGGGATGTGTCTTGATGCAAGAGGGGAAGGTTGTAGCGTATGGCTCACGTCAGTTGAAAAACACATGAGAGGAACTATCTTATCCATGACTAAGAATTAGCAGCTGTGATCTTTGCTCTGACGATTTGGAGGCATTACTTGTATGGTGAGAGATTTGAGGTCTTTTCCGATCATAAGAGTTTAAAATATCTGTTTTCATAGAAAGATTGGAATTTGAGGTAGAGAAGATGGATGGAATTCATGGAGGACTGTGATTTTGAGTTACACTATTATCCAGGAAAGGCCAATGTAGTAGTTGATGCCTTGAGTAGAAAGTCCTTTAGTAGTGTGGCAAGTATTACCATCTGAGAATGGGAGATGTTGGGTACTATTGGCGAGTTTGACTAGCACCTTGGTGAGTCTGTTGAGTCGATGGCTTTGTTTTTGATAGTTGCACAACCTACATTGGTGAATAGAGTTATAGAAGTAAAAAAGGGGTGACCACGAGGTAGAAACCCTCTGGGAGAAGATATCTAATGGGAAGGTAGAGAAGAGCTTGAACGTGTATTCTGACTCGAGTGTTAGATATATTGACCGTCTTTTCGTACCAGAGTCTTGCTGAGAGGAGACATTCTGAGAGTTTCACCATTCACGCCTTGTGGTGCATTCGGAAGGCACAAAAATCTATCATGACCTTAGTCACCAGTTTTGATGGAAGGGGATGAAGAAGAATGTAGCCGTGTTTGTGTCAAGGTGCCTTGTCAACAAGTGATGGCCAAACATCAGAGGCCAGTGGGTTTGTTGCAACCCTTGCCTATAGCTGAATGGAAGTGAGACCATGTCACAGTGGATTTTGTTGTGAGTCTTCCGAGGACTCAATGGGGGTAATGATGCCATATGGGTGGTAGTTTATCTGTTGACCAAGTCAACGCACTTTGTACCTATGCGCATGAGTGACTCAGTAGATTACCTTGCTGACTTATACATTAGGGATATAGTTCGACTTCATGGGGTTCCTATGACTATCATTTCAGATAGAGATCTGTGTTTCACAGCTTGGTTGTGGTAGAGCCTACAGAATGCCTTGGCCACTAGATTGAATTTTAGCACTTCCTATCATCCTCAGACTGACGGACAATCAAAGCGTACCATTTAGATCCTTGAAGATATGCTTCAGGGTTGTGTTATTGATTTTAATGGGTCGTGGGAGAGGCATTTTCTTTTAGTGGAGTTTGCCTATAACAATAGCTTCCAATCAAGTATTGGTATGGTACCTTTTAAGGTCTTGTACGGCCGACCGTGTAGATCTCCTGTGTATTGGACAGAGGTGGGTGATGCACCTATGATAGGTCCAGAGTTAGTCTAGAAAACCACGAAGAAAGTTGCACTTATCTATAAGAGGTTGATTACAGCTCATAGTTGTCAAAAGAGCTACACCAATAGTAGGAGGAGACCGTTATCCTATGAGGTGAAAGATCATGTCTTCTTGAAGGTTTTGGAAGAGTAGGAAGTTGTCTCCTAGATTTATTGGGCCATGTGAGATCCTAGAGTAGATTGGAGAGGTAGCTTATCGTTTGGCCTTGCCGCCACAGCTTTCTGGGTTCATGACGTGTTTCATATCTGTATACTTCGAAAGTATGAGCTGGATGCATCACACGCGTTAGACGAGGATGCCTCGTATGAGGAGAGACCGGTTAGAGTTTTAGATACTCGAGACCAAGTCTTGCGAGGCAAGACGATTCCTTTGGTAAAAGTGTTGTGGCAACACCACGGGGTTGAAGAGGCCACTTGGGAGCATGAGACGGAAGTTTGTGAGAAGTATCCAGACTTGTTTGTTGATGTTTGAATATGTATTGAGAATCTTGTCTTGTTAATGTAATATAAACATTGTATATATTTGGAAATGTGAATTGTATATTCAGTATTGGGAACTTGTTTATCATGGTTATAAGAGGATTGACCGGTGGATGGGTCATGGTGATGAATTTGATTTACTATCATTGTTATAATTGGTTTAAACATGGCTTTCTTGTTTGCTTTAAAATTTGGGGGATGGAATTCCTTAAGGGGGAAGGTTATAGCTATTCTGGTTTAGACCTGACCAATTAGATGTTTTAGATTCAGGTTTCATTGTCTTATATAGTTGTTCATGTCTAGTTTTCCCTTATTTCTCTTTGATTTTGGCTATTGGGTTGTGTTAGTTGCATTTGGAACAGGTTGGTAGTTTGTCTTTCAAATTATTGTTGCCCAGAATTTTGCTTCTTCGCTCGAGCAGTCTTTGTGAACTTCCAATACTTTTGCAGGGTTGCAGAGATATTGGGAGTTGGCATTCTTCTCTCGAGTGGTGTTCACTCAAGAAATACTTTTTGTGCTCAAGCAATGGTCTTCTGTATGCAAAACTTCTGAGAGTTTATATTCTACGCTTGAGCGGTCACTTCCTGCGCTTGAGCGGTCACATTTTTTGTGTCTGGACGCTTGAGCGAAACTTTTTGCTCTCGAGCGGTCTTACGCGTAAATCAAATCGCAGAGTCACATTTTTTAGTCACTTTTTCATTTCTTTCTTTCTCTAAACATTCTAAAAACCCTAGATCTAGAGTTTTTCTCTCTAAAACTCACTTTGTCTCTGCAAATACACTTAGATACGTTGATTTATTCACCTTAGTCTCTTTGACAAAAAGGTAGAGCACATTCAGAGCTTTCTTTTGATCGGAGCAAAGTTGGTTTTCGGCGTCCTTAAGGTGTCTTCATTTTTCTCTCTTTCTCTTTTATTCTCTTATTTTATATAAATAATGAAATTGATGTTGGAAATGTGGAATTGGGTTGTTATTGATGAAGATGGTAGAGTTGGATATATATTATCAATCACACATTGAAATTTGGAAAGTTAATCTTTATTGAAAATTGTTTATCTGTTTAAAAATATATGTTTTATGGCTATCGGTGGAAGATAGCTATGATTGATGTAGAAATTGCATGATAATTAGGCGAATTAAAACTAATGTCTCATCCTTTTGCATTGAGCATTGTTGCATATTTACAACATTGAAAATGGGCATTATTTTGAGAAAAATGGGTGAATCTGGGAGGTATGTATTGTTTCGTTGAAATAAGTTGGCTTGATTGTCCATAGTGAAAGTCCTAAAAATCGCGCGTCTACATGGGTGCTGATCCCGCGAGCGAAATTTTTGTGAAATGGCAATAGTAGTGCATGTGTAACCTACGTTTATATAGGTGTCGGTTTAGGATTTTCCGCGGACGAAATTTCCGTAAAAAGTTGTATTTGTTTTGAGATTTGTGATTCACCTCCCTGTTTTCTATCGTAAAAAAAGTGATTTATGAATTGTAATACTAACCTAACATTACATGGTTTTGGAAAAAAATATAAAATGTTTTGGCACGAGCATTGCATATGCATATCACCTTATATCTTTGTTAAGATTCATATACTGTGTTGGATTATTTCTACTGGTCTTTGGCTCACCCTATATAGGAAAAACATTTTCAAATGCTGATGATATGCCTCTGCCAAGGCGCTTAGGGGAACTTAGAGCAAGAGCTTCATTTTGTTTGATTATTGTGCATGTTTTGAACTGGCCAAAGGCCTTTAATTGTATTAGATATAAATTTACTTTTGTTGTAACCAAGCATCATTTTGGAAAGTAGTAAGCCTTTAGGGCATTTCTTATTTACTTGATGTTCATTCTATATTTTAACATATGCTATAGATTCAAGGATAGGCTTGTGAATGTATATTTGCATATGTTACTCTTTTGTAAACTTACCTAGAAACTAATGAAAGATAATTATTTTACCATTATTATTACTTATTAATGTTGTGGTTAGGGTATTGTATTTATTTTCGGGGCATTACAATTTCTATCACTCCTAATGGCGCACTAATGACTAGGCACGATGATGTGAACAAAATAATATTTCTTGTAGATGACATGGATTAATCACAATAATAATATTTGAAATTAAAATACAAAAGATTGATTATTTAGAGAATTACCTTAAGATTTTACTTTTTCATGCACACCATGTTTCAGCTGATACAAATATTTTTTAAGCCTTTCAACGTGTAAAAAGTATAATTTCTTACTCTCGATGAATATTACTTCAGCCTGTATCACTATTATCAGATCTATATAAAAGTAAAAAACAGAAGGCAACGTGTGTTTAAAAATGAAAAACTTTTTTGAATACTCTAAAAACTACAGAGATCACAATAACGATAGCGAAAAACTAATTATCACTTTGCTTGTTTTTAGTTTTTTATCTTGAGTCTACTTCTAGAAGACATAGCCACACTCTATATGGTAGAATAATTTTGAAATCGCCAATCTTTCATCCCTAAAAAGAGCACCACTTGGGTGGCATGCCACCTTATCATCCACCTCACATTTCCACTCACTAAACAATCCAACTCATCTTCCACTAATTTCAAATTTCATAAACCACAAAATGGCCCTAAACTTTAGTATAATTTTATAGTTAAGTTTTTAAGTTTTAGTATAATTTTGTAAAATTTAGTTTTCAATTAACACACCGTGAGCTCTTAATCTTGGTATTGAGCCTAGAATTCGAATCTAGGAAAATTTGAAACATGAAAATAAAATGTTTAATACAAAATATAATAGATGTAAAAAATTGTATACATCTTGATCACAAAAATAGTAAAACTAAAACCACGTGACTATTAAGTAGTCTAATGGATGTGAGTAAGGAAACTATAAATATTTACAAAAATAAAAAATCATGATTTTTTAAATATCTAAAGAGTTAAGAGAAATAAATAGATAAAAAAATCTCTTAAAAATCAAAAAGAAAGTTTTTTTTAAAGATTTATGAGTCAAAAATTTCATGAGATTGTTTATGCATATCTTCATTATTATTAATTTTTTTGGGGGGGGGGGATTATTTCTTCGACTCCGTTTTGGAGTTCTTCTCTGGATAATCTAGCAGGTTCCATTAATTTTGTATTTAATTGCATGGAGAAATTATCAAGAGAAACCATTTTTAGGCTTTGGTGGTCTGTGATCAATATTTTTGATGAATATCTATTGGCAATAGGGATACTTATTGTTTTGTATCCTATTATCTCTTCATCAGTGCTTTCTTATACACGAGATTCTTCTACACTAGATTTGTCGATGATAGCCCAGATTGGTGGTCTCAATCTTTATTCTTGAAGGGTGATGCTACATCCTAGCATTTCTATGACCTCTAATGGTGCACTAATGACTAGGCACGATGATGTAGAATAAAATAATATTTCTTGTAGACGAAATGGATTAATCACAGTAATAATATTTGAAATTAAAATACAAAATACTGATTATTTAGAAAACTACCTTAAGATTTTACTTTTCCATACCCACTTTACTTCGTTTGCTGAGAATACTTTTCAAACCTTTCAACAAGTAGAAAGTGTAATTTCTCACTCTCGGTGAATATTAGTTCAACTTGTATCACTACTCTCAGACCTCCAGAAAATTAAAAAACAGTAGACAAAGTGTATTTGGAAACGGAAAACTTTTATTGAATACTAGAAAAACTACAGAGATTACAAGAAGGGTAAAAAGAACACTCTTGCTCACTTATAAGACTTAGCTTCTTGACTTTTCTTTTACAAGACCCAGCCACACTCTAGATGGTAGAATAAAAATTGAGACCGCCAGTCTTTCATACCTAAAAGTGAACCACTTGGGTGGGATTCCATGTAATCATCCACCTCATCTTTCCATTCACCAAACAATCCAACTCATCTTTTCACTAACTTTAAATTTCATAAATCACAAAGTGGCCCTAAACTTTAGTATAATTTAAAATTTAGTACAACTTTATAGTTAAGTTTTTAAGTTTAAGTATAATTTTGTAAAATTTAGTTTTCACTTGAAAGACATTGTGAGATTCTCAATCTTGGTATTAGAGCCTAGAAATCAAAATCTGCAAAAAAATTTAAACATGGAAATTCATTATTTAATGCAAGATATAATAGACGTAAAAAAATGTATACATCTTGATCACGGAAATAATAAAACTGAAATCACATGACTATTAAATAGTCTAATGGATGTGAGAAAGGAAATATCTAAAGAGTTAAGAAAAATAAAAGAAATTTCTTAAAAATCAAAAGAAAGTTTTATTAAAATATTTATGAGTCAAAAATTTCATGAGATTGTTTACTCATATCTTCATTTATTTTTTGGATTATTTCTTCTATTGCTTTTTGTAGTTTCTCTCCGAATAATCCTCGTTCCACTAATTTCGTATTTAATGTCATGGAGAGATTATCGAGATAAATCATTTTTAGGCTTTGGTGGTCTACGATCAATATTTTTAATGAAAATTTATTGGCAATGGGGATACTTATTGTTTTGTATCCTATTATCTCCTCATCAGAACTTTTTTGTACACAAGATTTTTGTTCACTAGATTCATCGATGATAGCCCAGATTGGTAGTCTCAACCTTTATTCTTGAAGGGTGACTACATCCCAATATTTCTATAACCCCTAATGGTGCACTAATGACTAGACACGATGATGTGGAATAAAATAATATTTCTTGTAGATGACATGATTAATCACAATAGTAATATTTGAAATTAAAATACAAAATATTTAATATTTAGAAAATTACCTTAAGATTTTGCTTTTCCATGCACACCTTGCTTCGTCTGGTGCGAATACTTTTCAAGCCTTTCAACGAGTAGAAAGCGTAATTTCTTACTCTCGGTGAATATTAGTTCAGCTTGTATCACTATTCTTAGATCTCCATAAAATTAAAAAACAGAAGACCAAGTGTATTTGGAAATGAAAAACTTTTTTTTTTAAATTCTAGAAAAACTACAAAGATTACAAGAAAGATAGCGAGAACACTCATTTTTAAGACTCAGCTTCTTGAATCTACTTCTAGAAGACTCAACCACACTCTAGATGGTAGAATAATTTGAGAACGCCAATCTTTCATCCCTAAAAAGAGCACCACTTCGGTGGCATTCCACCTAATCATCCACCTCACATTTCCACTCACTAAACAATCCAACTTATCTTTTCTCTAATTTCAAATTTCATAAATCACAAAGTGGCCATAAACTTTAGTATAATTTTATGGTTAAGTTATTAAGTTTAAGTACAATTTTATAAAATTTAGTTTTCAATTGTAAGACATCGTGAAACTCTCAATCTTGGTATCAGAGCCTAGAAATCAAATCTAGGAAAAAAAATTTAATCATGAAAATAAAATGTTTAATTCAAAATATAATAGATGTAAAAAAGTATATACATCTTGATCATAGAAATAGTGAAACTGAAGTACATTACTATTTATTAGTCTAACGGATTTGAGTAAGGAAATTTTAAATATTTACAAAAATCAAAATATCATGATTACTGAAATATCTAAAGAGTTTTCTCTCCAGATAATCCTCATTTTATTAATTTTGTATTTAACATCGTGGAGAGATTATCAAGGGAAACCATTTTTAGGCTTTGGTGGTCTTCAATCAATATTTTTGGTGAAGATATATTGGTAATATGGATACTTATTGTTTTGTATCCTGTTATGTATTCATATGAACTTTCTTGTAAACGTGATTCTTGTACACTAGGTTCGTCGATCATAGCCTAGATTGATGGTCTCGATCTTTATTCATAAATAAATATAAGAGAAATAACATTTACAAGTAGGTAGAGAGTGCAAAGATTTTGCCTAAAAGGCTAGTCTTGTTGGTCAAGTAGAAGTAATATTCACCGAGAGTGAGAAATTGCACTTTCTAAATAAGTATTTGCAGCAGATGAAGCAAGGTGGGCATGGAAAAACAAAATCTTAAAGTAATTTTCTAAATAATCAGTATTTTGTATTTTAATTTCAAATATTATTATTGTGATCAGTCCACGTCATCTATAAAACATATTATTTTATTCTACGTCATCGCCACATCACCGGCCTAGTCATTAGTGCACCGTTAGGGATCATAGTGTTGGACCATTTTAATATTTTTACTTTTTACTTATTATTTATTAATTTATTTATTTAGTGACCTTCTGTCTTCTTCTTGAGTAGAGGTTAATTGGAAGGTCATGGACTTGGTGGTGAATTAATATTTAGAGGTTATGGGACTCTCTATTTTTTCTAATTTTATGGTCATTATCTTTTGTGTATTTTATAAGGTCCTAGTGGCTTATATATTGTTTCCCTCATCTACTTATTTTTTCCTACCAACTAATTTTACACTTGAGAGATTACTAGCCAAGGAAGAGTGTTTTTCTGGAGTTTTGGGTTCATCATCTTGTGCAGAGTTGGCCTGAACCATACGACAAATGGTCGAGCTATACTGGAGGGGACAAGTCATAGTTTAGTGACTGCTGCATCGGTATTTGGGTTTTTTCTACCGTAGTGGACTTGATTTCCTTAAAGAGAATGAGATATCCATGCCTCAGTCAAATCTATTTGTATCCCATTTTCTTTGTATTATTTATCAATAAGATATAATTCTTCTAATATTTTCACCAACACAAAAATGGTGGGATGTAGCATCACCCTTTATTTATTTGAAGTATCTCTCTCACTTTAGATTTGACTCTCCTCATTTGCATTTGGTATTGTGAATGATGCATTTATCTTCACATGAGATTAGTGAGATGATGCACTTTATCCTACATCTGCAAAAGAAATCAAAGTGAGAGATCACCCTGACCTAGTATGGTTGGGAGGACCCTCCAACGATCAAGTCAACACTTTAGTCAGGCATGGTTATAGCATGGAAATAAAGTAATGAGTTTGTATCGTTGTTTTTTGTTACCTCTTCGTGTCCCTTTTATAGTTAATCGGTATGCCATTGTTGTTTGTCGATCTTCTCTTGATTAGACAGTCAATCTTTGGTCAGGGGTCGCTTTAATAGTGGCCAACCTGCATTTGCATTTGCTACCGATTGTCGAATCTCTGTTTATCAAACGGTTGCCTCCCTTTGTCTGAAGTGGTGGCCAACTTGCATCTAGGAACGACCGTTGGATTTTAATTGATCGAATGAACACTCTTCTTTCAGAGATTATTTCGGTGGTGGAAACTTGAATTTGCCCTCGTCCGTTGGATTTGTCCCGATCGGAGGGTCATCTTTCTGTAAGCGACCAATCTGCTCTAAGTCTGATTTATACGCTCAATGGATCTAGTCGGCCTTTTAGTTATTTGGGGTTGTATCAATCTGGGCTTATCTGGCTTACTTGGGCCTATATTTCTATTGCCATAGGCTTGGATATCTACACGCCACAGATATTATTATCCTTATACTTATTTGGAATTTCTGTTTCTCACTGCAAGAGTTTCTTTGTAATAATTTGTGTTGTATTAAATATTCATTATAATTGTAATTGATTGGATATATCAATTCAAAAAAAAAAAATTTATTTGTTTTGTGTTTGTATGAGATAATTAGAAAAAAGGTAGGGAGTTAAAAAATAGTCTAAATATTTGTTATAAAAGTATGTAATATAAATTCAAATTTAATATAATACAAATCACATTAAATAAATTTGGTCAACATATTTTATTTTTTAATAGTAACTTTTTGGAAGTTTGTAATCTTGGTGGGTCACATGACACTATTATTAATAGAAAATTATTTAATTTCCGTCTCAACTTAATTTTTAGTAGTTAAAATTATAAGATTCATCTCTTTTATGTGGTTGTTGTTAAAGAGACAACTAAACATATATCAAAAACTGAATGATGTGGACTAATACTTTAAAACCTGAAAACAAACTACGTTTAATTATCAATTGATCAAAAATATCTAGTAACCAAAATTACTAAACCTTCACAGACCACATGTGAAAACCAACGTTCCATATTTGCATACTACACATTACTTATCAAGAAAATAAATATATATATCTTGCATCCACATTTTGCACATGCCTATGTACATATTTTTTTGAAAAGTGGTGTCATCAAAGTTTTTATGATGCTTCCTCTCCCAGTGTATTTCCCACTCACATTTTTCATACCCCACACTCTATAGTCTATACTGCATTTATAAAAGGGACTAACTACTACTACAACAACAACTCACCTCTCAACTCATCTTTCACTATCTCATCTTAGAGCAGACTGCTCTGAACAAAAAAAGGGTCCTCAACAGCTCAACTATTGTCATATCTTCAATCTCTCTTAACTCCCCATATTTCTATTTCCTCTAATCCAGAGACAGCTTTTCTACCATCGATTCAAATAGCGAAAGCAATCAGAGATTTGAAGTCTTGGATTGATGAGGCTGCACCAGCCCTCCTCGTTTCGCGCACTAAGACTGCCAATTCTCTTTCATTGGAGACCATACCAGAAGAAAAGGATCCCGATGACTGCAATGAGGATTTGTAGAAACTGGTTTTATGTATAAATCAATGTATTATTAGTAAATATATTATCAGATGATGTGTGAGTGGTTTTCTGATCACACTGCCTATTTAGTAATCAGCTAGAGAGCACTGGCAGAATAGATGTTCAGTTATCCTGTAACAGAAAGAAAAGGCTCTGGCGGTGGTTCTTCCACCGCGGGGCACTCTGACGATCAAGTCAGTATATTTCTCAAAGATAATCAAGTGCTAAACCACTATTCAGAACATAAAAAACATACCTTAGACCACGATGCCTCTCTTTTATAGTTTACTCAATCCTAGTTCCACTAGAAGCCTGACTTCTATAGACTCCAATTCAGTACTTACTTTGGACTCTTCAAGAGATAAAGATAAAACTCCTAAAAGCTTATCCTCATCTTGACTAAGTCTCCTCTTTATTCTAGACTCTTGTCCCTTACTCGTTTATCTCGGATCCCGATATCTTCGGAGATAATCTCGCATAATGACCAGGACACATGGAACTCGGCTGACACATCGGCGTCATCTTGCCACGTGTTGGTACTCAGAAAATATCCCCACAACTGCTCTGTAGGTTCTATTACCTCGGCATTTTGAGGTGATTGAACCTATATCGGTACTGTAACGCCCTCAAAATTAACCCATTATATATCATTGACATGCATTACTTAAAGAAGACAATATATTAATTCATTCATCAGAGTATTACTAAATAAAGCATTACATGTAATATTGAATAAAATGCCTTACAGGCTTACATCTTTCCAAGCCAACACTTGGATACAAAAATATGAGTTCTAACTCAAAACAAGAAAAAGCCCTAGGCTTGAATGTTTACATGTACTAATAAATAAAGACAATTAACTAAAGGTAGTCTTTCTTCAAACCAGAAGCCAAACCCTCCCAAGCTAAGTCCTTGGAGGTAGTTTATCACCTGAACCTGAAAATGATGTCCCATAAAGGGTGAGCCACAGCCCAAGGCAAGTAGAAATATTCTAAACCACATATACGCAAGAATAAAGCAATAGCATCAACAGATGGTAGCCAAAATAATCATTACCTTCATTTTACAGTTCTCATGGAACCCCAACTATTGCCAAAAGATTACGGGTTTTACTTTCCCAAATTTATCAACATGGCTCGAACCTGGCCAAACTTACAACAGTGAATCACATATATCAATATTCAACAATCCTTCCGTACCAACAAACAAATGAGACTCAAGCTCAAATCAAACACTTCATACTCCAGATTGATACACATTTTAGTGCTGTATCAATAAAAACACTTCTATATAAATAACACACCATAAAAGTGATGCTAATGGAGTCCATCCCCTATCTCCTCCCAAACAAAATCCGGTTTAGAGGTCCATCCCTATCTTCCCCTAAACCGTGGAGTACATCCCCTATCTCCTCCCACAACAAAACAATGTATGCAAATGCAATGCTCAATAATACAACGTATTTTCTGTATCAATGCCAAAGTCAAAAATTAATGACTTAAACCAATGTGATTAGTTTCAGTTATTTCCTAATCCACATGCAAATGTCTCAACAATCACGACTATCCTCCACGATAGCCCAAAACAGTTATTTCTAAACTGAAAAATAACTATGTCAACAATTCAATAGACAAATGATCACAATTACCCCAATTACGCCATGTCATATATCCAAATGAATTCCCCAATTCCATGAAATTTAACCTCTTTTCCAATTCCATGAATTAACTTAACATAATTAATTCAATAATACAACTAGGGTTTTTTCCAAATTTACCAAAGTATCCCCAACATAATCAAAATACCAAAACTAGGAACAAAACCTATAAAATGGGAGTAGGAAATCCTACCTCAAAGAAACAACCAAATGGTGAAGACAGAGATGAGTGCCCCAAATTCCAAATGTGCTCCAAATCACCAAATGTTCAGATTAGAATGAAACCCAAGCCGCCCTCTAATCTTTCTTACAAAGAAACTTAAGATGGATTCAACACTAGTAGTAGATGACGCCTAAAGAGTAGATGAGTTTTGAGCGGAGAGGAAGTCGATACCTAGGGTTTAGAACTAAAAAGAATAAGAAAAAAAAGACTGATCAAAACCCGCTGCTGGGTATATAAAACTGGACAGGCTCGCTCGAGCGAAGACTTGGTCGCTCGAGCGACCAGACACAGAGAAACTACGCTCGAGCCAAGGAAGCCTTGCTCGAGCCAACAACCAAAAGCTCGCTCGAAGCGAAAGAAAGTCGATCGAGCGAAGACTCAAACCCTCAGGTCTGCAACAAAGACACACGCTCGAGCGAGGAACTATTTGCTCGAGCGAAGACGACCCACTCGCTCGAGCGAAGAAAATCTCGCTCGAGCCAAAGAATGAACAGCACAGGTCCAAATCAAATGCCAACCATTCGCTTGAGCGAACAACATCCCGCTATCGAGCGAAGAACCAAAAACCTGACCAGCAACA